>JAECUM010002328.1:0-73849 GCA_016617855.1 Megalonaias nervosa
GTACGAAGACAATATAAATTACATCAAATAATACAATTCAATGCTCTTCAAGATATTTTCACAAACCAAAATATGCTTTTAATACCAAATCTACTTCAAGCTAGTTGCTTGGAGATACACTATATTGTCTTGAATATTTTATACTCTATCATTCTGTACACCATCAATCAATAAGTTCCGAAGAAGCCAGTCTCTTATCTGCATCCATATACTTGTCAGAATAACTGCTATTTCTGATATTCAAAATCTTTCCATGCAAAAATAGAACATTGTTGTTAACACTGACATCATCACCATCTGCTGAACTTCAGCAAGTCCTCTACTGTTGATCAAATAAACCCAGGAGGCATCTACTTTCCAGTACAATTTAGAGCATGAATTAGCCTTATCAACTACTCCTGTGCTCATAAAATCCAAACCAATAAGCGATGTCATGGTCATCTATGAATTCAAAGGATGAAAAACGATGAAAAAGCAGCTAACCTTGCTTATTTAATTTTGTTTTTCCTTTAATTTCTGGTACGAAGAACTTTGTATTGTTAGTAATTTTTCGCAAATATTTATACTTAACAATCTGCAGAATATTTTTAATTATTTTTTACTGATAATTCTATTTATACCTACCCCCCAACCCCTAACCCCCCAAGCCACATTATCCTGACACCAGGCAGACCAGTCTTAACACTAACCTCTTAATGCTGAGCGCCAAAGTGAGGCAGCTGTTAGTACCATTTTTATAAGTCTTTGGTATGACTCAGCTGGGGATTGAATCCACGGTCACCTGCATCTGAAGCAGATGCTCTAACCACTAGGCCACTGAAGTGGTTGGGTCACAAGTGGCTGAGTGGTCTAAGGTGTTCATCTTTAGAGATCACTAACATTTCATCCCTGTCTGTGTGGGTTTAAGGCTTGACTCAGTCAGTGTGGGTATGTGAGAAAGCTTGAAAATAGCTTCCCATGGGTCAGTGATTTTTCATGGGTTCTTCATCCATTGACAACTAGGTATAGCCTATCATGTGCAAAAAATGGTGTTAAACACACAAAACCAAACCTCACCTGCAACAGATGCTGAGGAAAGTGAGAGAAAGCAGCCACAACGTCAGTCCATCAGTGTCAACTTTTGATCAATATTGTTTTAAAGGACAGTATCTTCTGTTTGCTTTGGATTATCACAACCATATCAAGGGTCAAGGAACACCACTAAGAGATGAAAGATCAGTACAATCAAAGATTAAGGTCACATGGTTAATTTGGGCACTTAATGGTTTGGGGATCTGGCAGTACCAACTTATTGCCAGAGACATATTATTTTCAGATTTTGCAGAGAAGTTTAGTATGAAACATAGAATATCTCCAGGAATTAGTAGGTCATAAGGTCAAAGGTTAGGGTCATAATGGTCAGTTTCTTGAAGTTTTAATATCCTATCACAAGAGTAGTAGGGCATAGGGTATTACCATTGTCTGTCCAGCCATCCATTTGTGTCAGGCACTGTTATGGGGCATCCATATTCTATGAATACATTTTGTTTTTTTAGTTTCTTTTTCTTTGGAATCTGCATGTGTCTGTGGATAGACAGAAAACCAGATTCACCAGATTGTATCAGCATCTTAGGGTATGACAGATGAAAATGTTCAAAGTTGCAATGAACTGTTTTCAGGTTTGAGGTAAAATTTTGAAAATTTTATGAAGTGAGTACATGTATATCTTCTGTTTCCATAAACATATTTCCATGTTTCAGATTTGGTGCATATGTTTAATATAAAAAAATTAAACTTCCTTAATAAACAGTGCTTAAAAGGTGAAAGGTCAAGGTCTTAAGGGATGTTTGATTGTGTTACTAAGACCACAGTGACATCATGTTGTTGTTATGGGGTTTAACACCATTTTTCAGCACAAGATAGGCTATAGATGGCAACCAGTATAACTGGTGGAGGAAGAACCCAAGAAAACCACAGGAAGAACCACTGGCAGATGGGAAGCTACATACCCACATTGGCCCAACCTGAAACTCGAACCCATGTAAACAGAGGTGAGATTGCAGTGACCCCTAACAGTGACATCATTGCAGCCAAGACAAGAAAATTATTATTATTATTATTATTATTATTATTATTATTATTTCTTTAACAATCTAATATATTACCAAGAGTTTTGGCTCTTAACCAGTGAACTTGCTCCAGATGAACATGAATCCAACTGAACATTAACTACACTGTTCCACATTATGAACTCCATTGCTAACTTAATGATTACCTGATTAATGTTTTTTTTTTATGCTAGTTGCAATTAATTTACAATTTACACAGAGTTGATCTGGCAGATTGCAAAATATTTAATCAAACAAAATAGAAGAAAGCAAACTAATAAAACATTATAAAAGCTGTAATTTCACGTTTTAAATAATGACCTAATAATTGAAATTTTTTCAGTGTAGACATTATTTACTGTAGTTTCTAAGTTTGAACAACATATACTCAAGTATTCAGCAGGATTTTACAAATGGGAGAAAACCTTGAAGTTTTTAAAAAGGAAATTATCTTGCAGTTTTTTTGTTCAGTGCAGTGCATTGGGAAATTAATATGTAGTGATTTTGTTTAAATACCATATATACTCCAGTATAAGACACATCAACTAGACACATAATAATCCCTGATCTGTCATTGCATAATGCACCAGCAGATCAGAGTATGTTTTACTTGTTCTATTGATTATTCCTAATCAACTACATTGACAAAGATCTGGGTTCATGCTGTTTGCAAATGGATCTGATTTATATGTATGTATATATGGTACTCTGCTTTATATGTATGACAAAGATCTGGGTTCATGCTGTTTGCAAATGGATCTGATTTATATGTATGTATATATGGTACTCTGCTTTATATGTATGTACATATTGTACTCTGTTTTATATGTATGTATATATGGTACTCTGATTTATATGCATGTACATATGGTGCTTAGATTTATTTGCATTTATATGCATGTATATATGGTACTTTGAATTATGTGCATGTATATATCATACTCTGATTTATATGCATATATTTATGGTACTCAGATTTATATGCATGTATTTGTGGTAATCAGATTTTTATGCATGTATATATGGTACTCAGATTTGTATGCATGTATATATGCATGTATATAAGGTGGTACTCAGATTTATATGCATATATGTGGTACTCATGATATGCATGTATTTATGGTACTCTAAATTATATGCATGTATATATTGTACTCTGATTTATATGCATGTATATATGGTACTCTGATTTATATGTGTGTATCTATGGTACTCAAATTTATATGCATTTATATGCATGTATATGTGGTACTCAGATTGATATGCATGTATTTATGGTACTCTAAATTATATGCATGTATATATTGTACTCTGATTTATATGCATGGTACTTAGATTCATATGCATGTATATATGGTACTCAGATTTATATGCATGTAGATATGTACTAAGATTTATATGCATGTATATATGGAACTCTGATTTATATGCATGTATATATGGTATGCTGGTTTATATGCATGTATGTATGGTAGTCTGATTTATATGTCTGTATCTGTGGTACTCAGATTTATATGCATGTATATATGGTACTCAGATTTATATGCATGTATATATGGTACTCTGATTTATGTGCATGTATCTATGGTACTCTGATTTATATGCATGTATATATGGTACTCTGATTTAATGAATATAATGCAAATATTTACTTTTCCTTGTATAAGTAATATAAATTTTCATTGACTAGAATAGGTATTTGATGTATTATGCTGTAGTTGGCTGATATGGTTTCACGTTTAAATTTAAAAATGTTATTTACTTAGATTTTACTGGTTCATTCGAGTAAGACTAAAGCTGAAGACCTTGATGAACACTGGATATTTCAGGTTGTGTACAGGTTAATTAAAAGACATTTAGAGGACATTTTTTGCTATTATTGCAAGAATAATCCTAGTTTATGGTAGTCAGCAACAGCTTCAGTTTCATAACTGACAAATCATTAAAGGAGGCCAACATTCAATTCTTTAATATTTTTAAAGTAGGATTATACCTAGTTATAAACAATCACTTTATGACAAGTTTTGAAATGTCAGAAAAATACTAAATTTGATGAGAAAGAAAATGTAGCCATAAAATGAATGCAAAAATTAAATTCTGTGAAAAATATTTATAATATGGCAAGATGGACCATAATTGTTTTTTTCTTTACGGACATATTTCCTTTATAAAAAGGTTGAAAGTGATAATAAAATGAAGAAAAAAGGAGTGTAAACGTTGTCCATTCACAACAGGTGTCCTTCATATAGTATGCCTTGAAGGTTTTATTGCACTTTATATAATTAGCAATCTTTGTGATCATGTAAATGATATTAGAAGATATGTGAAAAATAGGCAATGGTGTTCAGACAGATGTGTCATCTAGAAATGAAAATTGTTGCTTTATTACAGAGTTTAACAAAGGCCAGATTGTAGATGGAACTAAATCAGTTTGTAAATTTAATCACTTATTTAAAGCCCCTGCGACATCTTTAAGTGAGTATTTAAAGTTACCTGTGTCCATGTCACACATCGCATCCCATCTGTGACAAATTTCATTTCCACTTGGTAACTTTTGAAGGATTTAGATTGAAAACAAATTTGGTACGAGACTTTACATTAGGAATAACTAGGTCAAGTTTTATTTTTAGCTGTACTGGCTGTAGATCGAGAGTTTTGGGGATAGTCTGTTATCCACCCAACCATAAGCCTGTTGATTATAGGGTCAAAAGATTAATGGCAATGATCACTAGGACTGAATGAAAAAATGGTTTCTGCACAAAAACTTAAGTTCTCAACTATACATCTTCACCAAAGTTTGTGGATGACTTGTGAAAAAGACACCTGTTAATTTTGGGATCAAAGGTTGAGGTCACTGGCTGAAAGAGGAAAACTTTTTGTACAATTGTAAATTTTCTACAAATTGTAGAACTCTTGTAGCTTCTGTTTTTTCTTCATCAGAAATGGACATTTTGAAAATTTATCACAGCATGCAGACACAACTGAAATTCACTTTTAGCTATCATTTCATGTACTCTAGGATAATTTACTTCATAGTTCTATATATACACACACTACATACATGTTTTACCACAAAACAAGCAATGCTTCTTATAAAAATTGTATGAATCACACTGTCAATAATAATAATTCTTTATTTATAGGTTACCCAGCTATCACAAAACTATTCTTCCTTGAGATCTCTACAGATTATGCACATATATATACATAATGCAAAAACTGGCCGCATAACTTAGAGCAAGAATCGCTGGAAAACTCCACTCAAAGTATGATACCAAGTTCTCATATGTCACAATTGCACAAAAGTGATTTGCCATTTTCAGAAGTGACCAATACTAGTTTCAAGAGAAACTCTGTGCAAGTTGTCATGGAGTCAGGTGATGACAGTGCATTTAATGCAAGTTAATCAATAATATTTAATAAATAATTCATAGCAAAAACAAAATGAAGAAATTTAATTAATATAATTTTTTTATGTATTTACCATAACTTATTAATTTGATTATTCTTTGATGATTGATGAATGCATCTAAACCTTACACAACATATATGTGTGTTATATATGATGTTTTTTTTTCTCTAAATTTTGTTTTCAGAAATAATTATTTGTACAAGCCTCTAGTGTATCAAGTGTAATTTGCTTTTATTATTTTACTATGAATTGGAGGATGTATTACAGAACAGTTTAGTATCGTTCCTCATTCCACATTCTCTCACTAGCATCAGACAATGATTTTGTCCCATGTAATAAAACAGAGCAAAATGATTTCTTGATAATGTGATTAATTTAAACCTCAAGGAAGATAAAATCAAAAAGTGTGTGTGTGTGTGTGTGTGTGTGTGCATACATGAGACCCATCAATTCAAGATAATAAGTCCATATGAACTACGACATTAGTAATGTGTGTGCATGCATGAGACCCAACCAATATGGTTAAGATTGCGGACAATCAAGATTGACAAGCATCAAGACCTGGTGCACTGCAGGACTGAGTAGACATCTTCAGGGGTATTTGTTTATGACTGTTAGGGGATTTGTCAGTTACTATCAGGGCATCGCTTGTTGAAGACCATGAGAGGCATGAGGAACTTCATGATAATCTTTAGCATTCTTTTAGTCAGGCTATGTTATAATAATAAAATATAATTTTGGCATCACCATATACAATTGTATTTATTGTCATCATTTAATTATGTTAATTTGAAAGTGAAATCAAGTTTCATAGAAGAATATATCTCAGCTCTGATATCATATCCATTCCCCAATGTAACACAGTCACAGGATATACACGATCATAATAAATAAATGCTGCATCATAAATATTGAACCCAGTTAGCTAAATATCATCAGTATTACATAAGTGTATGTCATTTCATGCCATGAAACAAGTTACAACAAGAAATTGCCAATGGCTCTGTTTATGTAACCAGTTTAACTGTTATGTTACAGTTTGTGCAACACTACCATAACATCATGACATTACATACTAAAAGCAGTTTGGATTCCTTGTCAAGCCCATGGATAAAATAATTATCACACTATGGTGCTAAAATTTCTATTATTATGGTTTTGAAACATTACCCTGTTAGTAAAATATATTGTGAGTGAGTGATTTGGATTTTTAACATAGCCTTAACAATTTTTAGTCATATCACTACAATGTCTGCAGTGTGGCAGTTTATACTGATGTATAGTGATGTATATTTAGTAGATGTGTAAAGGTTAATATAAAAATTTTATGTCATAAGGCAGGTTTTCCCATAAATCAGCTCATGTATATATTGTACACATTGCAGTATAAATTTGTTGAAGGACATCATTTTTGTGATCTCCATTTAATAAGTTTATTGATAGTACATGTACTAAACTGGAAATAATAAACTACTTTGATGTAATTCAAATTTGCTAACTTTAGTGTACTACTGTGTCATGTTGTGTGAAAAATTTGCTAACAATTCCTGCCTCATGTTTACAAATGTCTACTGATAGAATTCATAATTCAAAGTACTTTGGGTAATGTCAATATGTCTTACATAATATTACAACTTTAGACCGATTCTGAAACAAAGAAATTACCTGTCTGTAACTTAACCATTGCATCACAGTCAAGTTCATGGTTAATTCAAAGAGAACCTTGCCATGGTGGTATTAAAGAAACTCTGTTTGTTTTGCAGTCAGTCAGTGATGTCACTGATTGGCTTAGGCTTAGAGACCAGAAAACCTGACATTATAACATGTCAGTACTACTACCCTAGGCAGTTTTCAAAGAGACCACCGGTATCCAATCAGAACTAAGATAGTCACATTTTGGGCGGGTTTCTCATGCAGCCAGACATTATCCCATTAAATTCATTTTTGAAGAATCAGTACAGGTTTTGACATGACTAAAGAACCTTCACAGTACTCTAAGAGCAAATTGTGCAGTCGTAAAAGAGAGGGAAAAGAGAGTTCTAGGAAATTTGGATGAGATTTTGAACAAAGGCTTCTGAGTTAAAATGGCTTCACCCAAATCTGTCTCACTTTTCTAACTAGGTGTCATAAGATTTATATGTTATTACATGCATTTAATTTAGTAGGAATTTTATCTTCTATTTATATCGGAATTTAATTGCGAGTTGTGGTAGAACTTGTACTTGTTTGTATTTGAATATATAGTGTGGATTATGCAGAGTTAGGCATTGATGGCCTTGTGCACATATAATTAGGCATTTTTATATTTGTATGTGTCTTTTATAATTTGTAAGGTAGGAAATGTGTAGGAATATTGTTGATTGTTGATGTTGATAGTTTACTACTGTATATCGAGAATTAGGGATATGTGTGTATGTATCAGAAGTTGTGATATTATTGTTGTTGTTTTAGCTTTTATTATAGAACAAGCATGTGTGGAATATTTAGATGTGTGTGTATGAGTTGACCTAATGATTTAATTGCCATTATGCTGATGAAAGATCTGTAAGAGTGTGTTAATCCTTGTGTGATTGAGCAAGGAGACAAAATTATACATCCCTTCTAATCCACAGGAAGCTTTCCGGGTGGGATAGGACACTACCTGAAGATTAGAGAGAGGAGATGAGCACGTGAAAATAGGCAGTTATGTGAAGGTGCAGGGCTGCAAGAATAGGCAGTTGTGCAAAGGTGCAAGGCCAGAGAATGGAAACAAGGGTACCGGAAGTACCAAATTGGGATACGAGTCGCGAGTTGCAGATGAGTAACATAGATGGGACACGGGATGGAAACACTCTAACCTTTAATTTTGCATGGTGAAATAACTGGCAATTTGAATAAGTCTTTGTATTGATTGAAAGAAATTGCATTGAAAAATTGTCCTGTAATTGTTGAATACTGTGAATAGTTTATTAAACTGTTATATCTTTCAACTTATTATTTTTTATACTTTATACACCTAGACCGTTGGCCTTGCTGATTGGGGGCTCAGAGCTATTTAATCTTTTAATTGTCTGTCCTTCTCTGGTGTTAGTAGTAATACCATAGGGGGCACGTGACATACTGCAGCTATTAATGCTACTAGTCTAAGATATATATTTGCTTAGAACAACCATCAGTTTGTTGCATGAATGTTTCATGTTGACTTAATGAACAAGTTATAGATCAGTATTTTTAAAAAAGTGTGTTAAGAAAGAAAAAGAATAAAATAAATTTAACTGTACATTTTCTTGAATTGTTTAGTCAACCATTTTGGTCATCTTTGTTTTCCTAAATCAGTGATGTCAGAATGTAGCCTGTAATTATCCATTTTATTTGAAATTTTGCAGCAGTAGTTCAGACACATTTATTTCATCATACCTATAAGCCTTTTTATTTCGAGAAAGATTTCCTGGAAAAAGGACTTGATTCACAATTTTTATTATGAAACTATTCCCTATCTATGTTTTAGTATTTTTAATGTGGAATTTATTTGAATTTGGACACACTGAAAACTACAGTGCTGGAAAGCATGTAGAGAACATATGTTGAAAGGAAAGGTTGCCCTCATTTGTTATAAAATTTATAAACTTAAGAATATTTTCTATACTTTTTCACCATCATCCATTCTTGGAAATATCTCTTATTTCAAATGCTTTGTAAACACATTTAGCTAATGTACATATCATTTATTACTAGAAATTGTCATTTGAATGCACTTATACCTGGATGGTTTATTCCACAAGTACATTTTAATTAAGTTTACATATAAGTTAGTATATACACGCTAAAAGAAAATGATATTCATCTTCAGTAACATGGTTGTCACATAGCATGCTATTGATTCTATTGTTCCCATTTTCCCAGTTTCAGTTCTCAGATTATGAGAAGACATTTGAAGTTTTGTCAGAACTTGTCTATGTTTATGGTTACTTAAGAATTTAAACTGTGTTCAGGGCAGAACTCGGCTTTGATTGCTTATAAAGAGGCAGTTTATCAGAATTTTATCATTTATTGTTCTGGTATGATAGAAAAAGCATCTGTAACCCTTTTGTTCAAAAGGTGGAATAAACTTGAGTAATTTACAGAATTGGTAAATAACAGTATCACTAATTAAATTTGACAGCAAATGGCATACATGCCAACCATTTCAAATTTGCCATGTCTCAGGTTTGGCATCTATAAAATAGCATGGGATTAAATGTCAATGAATTACAATGTTATAATCAGTTGAGTGTGCCACAGTCAGTACTGTGTGGCCTGAGATTTGTTTTTTGTTATTAAAAGTTTTGTGCTGTACTATAATTCTGTTCTACTACCTGGAAGTTGGATCTTATGTCTTACTCATTTGCGTTGTAATTGATGAGCTCCTTTACCCCAGTTGCCTTGGCACTAAATAACATATTTGTGTTACTGTGCCATAAAACACCAAACCAAACCAACAATTTCTGGTCACTGCAGTTCTGCAGATAAAGGTGCAGTAGGTGCAGCAAGAAGTTTATCAAAGAGACTATGTGCTGCCATTTTTTACATCATACAGCAGAATGTATCAAGGTCATCAGGACTAAAGAAAGAAAAACGGTTTATGCTAAATAGCTTTAGTTCTGTGTCATGTACCTTGACCAGATTTTGTGGATGGCTTGCATTTAAAATAAGGAAGATACTTATTGATTTTGGATTTTCTATTATGTCAAGCATTCAAGCAATAAAAAGGGGTTTTACGTGATAGAAGTATAATAATACAATTTGCCAAATGGTGGGTCTATACTGTACCATTTACTGTAACTGCATAATTGTGTGGGCTACTTTTAGAATCAAACTATTCATTATGTAAGGATAACAGTTTCTGTCTATGATGATAACATAAGAATAAATATGACTTTAAGAATGAACCTTATAATTGAAAAGTTCCAGTGACCTAATTATATGCTTGAGCTCCTCATTGTCTGATGTCTTTGGACTTCTGATAAGTTTCTCCCTACCTATCTGTAATCTTTGTTAAAAAAAGAAGTATAGAAATATCTGTCTTACAGAAGAAACATACAAAAGATATACAATGATGAAATGTTGATAGAAACTTGATTGAGAGCTGTCTCAATGTAATTAAGAAAAATTTGCTCATGAAGAAACATAGATCTTCTATTTAATCTGTATAATGTATTGATGATATTGTTGACAAAGTAAAATAAGGGAGGGGCAAGAGAATTAAGAAGTTTTGCATATACAGTAGATATGAGATCATAGTGACCTTAAATATATTATGATCTACATTTTCTATTTTCTAGCCTTGCATCTTCAGTCTGTACACTAACAATAACAACTGGATTTTGTAAAAATAAGTATTACAATATTCAAGGTTTCAAATTATTTAGTTTGGTTTATTGCTTTATGGCACAGCAACACAAATAGGTTATTTAGTGCTGAGACAGTTGGAGTAAAGTGCCCTGCCCAACAACATCACGGTAACCACCCCAGGTTGATCCAGTGGCAGGATTTAAACCCTAATCCTTTCAGTAACAAATCTTGCATGCAAACCACTCAGCCACCACAGCTTCTGCTTCATAATTGGCAACTGCATTTTAATATGAAAATTACATTTAGTGGGAAAGTTTCCATCTGTTGTGTTTAATTTCCAGTGATTAGCCATAAGAGGGGCAATTGCTGGTAGCTACATGGTAACATTTACTGACTGATTACAATTTTTGTTTTTACACAAAACACAAAAGATTTTGGTTACTTTAATGACTGGATACTTCAGCATACTTCATATCATTTTGGGTTGGGCTATTTTTTAAGTTTCCAAGGCACAAAGTTGAATGTGTGCCTAGTAATATTAATTCATCATTTTAATGGATATTGCAAATAGACAAATGTTTTCTGAGAATGACTGTACAGTATTTAATATTGCTACATTTCATTTAGTTACAAACTTAAATACTTTTATTCCCCAATGCTTGTTTAACTGTTTCCCTTTACCCTCATTTGTGCATTAGAGACCTCCAAACTGTTAATTTAACCCACATTTCGGATATCAAGGTTTGTTTTTTACTCAATCTTACCCCCATTTTTGACACCAAGAGAATTTTTGACTTGCAATTTTGCATCCCTAGGGAAGCACTGTTTAAAAATTTGAGCAAAGAATCTGATGTTAAATGGAAATTTTACAAGATTATGTATATGAGCTATTTAAATCATTATTATTGTTAAATCATGTCCCTTTTTTATAGCACATTAGCTATTTTTGAGGTAACTTGTTTAGCCATACAAAGTGTACAAATATAGCTGGCCCACTATGTGATTATCCTTGAATCAATTAGGTAGGCATCTTAATCTATCATAGTAGAAAATATTTCAATCAACTTGCATGTTTTCACATCTTTTCCTTGAACAAGCAATTAAATATCCAGCATTGAAATGTTTTATCTGTTAGATTAATTTGAATTAAATCTATGTGAACCAATTTGAACATTGCTTTATCTAGGAGACCAAAATATTACCCAGTGTCAGAGGTGACAGGATTAGGCAAGGATTTACTCCAACAGTATAATCAAAATTGATTTACGATGTTCGCAGCAGTTATAAATTGCTTTTCTGTTGGTAATACATTTGTTCAGATGGAAATAAAAACCTGCTGAAGAGTGGTTTGATAGGGTTTGTAGCAATCAGTTAAGCAAAATTCAGAATGCAGGGGTGGATATAGGATTTGTTAGAGGAGTATATGATTTTTGGAAGTGGGGAGTTGGTTTTGTTCATAAAATAGTTACTTTTGCTTTTTTTTTTTTATGAAGTGCATAAATACATACTATCTGAATTGGTGAGGCAAGGTTCACTGATTTAAAACCCCTCAAAATCCACTGCTGGGATTGTTGACAAGTCCACTTAAGGAATTTTACTTCCCCAATTTTAGCTATTCAAAGCTACATTTCCTGGAGAAACTAATAAATTTATTAAAATGAAATGATGACTTTGTTCTCTGTCATTCCTTTTTCCTTTACATGATGTGCCAGTTTTAATGTGAAGGCCATGGCTTTCTTGTTTGCAAAACATTTGATATGCAAATATTATATATGGAGTGCCACAGAATGATTTGAAGATATCAAGTTCATTAATATGCTGCCAGTTGATTGCATTATTGTATTAGCTGAGTAGCAGTTGAGGTTTTCCTGAGTTGAGGTTTTCCTGAATAGCAGTTGAGGTTTTTCCAAGTAGCAGTTGAGGTTTTCCTGAGTAGAAGTTGAGGTTTAGGAGGTCTAGCTGGTCTAGATCCTTTTGTCTCACTGGGATGCAGATGTACTGGGTTTGATCCTGAACAGATGCTTTACTTCGTGTTGCTTCCTGTTGCAGTTGTTACACTGGTCCTGCATACAACTATCTTTTGTTGGTATTGCTAGAACTGTGTGACTATTTTACCACTTTGAGGGATAGAATTCTGAGTTGTATCAGATTTGGAGGCTAATTTCAATGGGAGGGGGGCATTGCAGTTGAGGATTCACAAATCATCAGAAGATACTGCCTGAAGGAATGTGGAGGCATTCCCTCCCATCTGCTGGGGTGGTATAGTGTTACCCCCTGTCCTTGACCAATATTTTTTGTTATCCCTGTAACTCTTCCAAGGGAAAAGTTCAGGTTGATACATTGGTTCAAATGATCACTATGTCTTATCAGTGAACCACCACCCCAGCAGATGGAAGAGTTAAAACACATTCCTTCAGGCAGTACCATTTTCTAGTTTTAACTTAATCAAAGGTGAAGGATATCTTCTGGATGCCAGTGTAATAGATCTGAAATACAACAAGAGTAAACTGATTCTCTACAAGAGTGCCTCATCATTTCTATCTAGAGTCTGTGGGAGTGAATCAGCACTTATATCTAGAGTCTCAATGGGAGTGCATCAGCACTTCTCTCTAGAGTCTGTATGGGAGTGCATCATCACTTATATCTAGAGTCTCACTGGGAGTGCGTCAGCACTTCTGTCTAAAGTCTCTATGGGAGTACATCTGCACTTCTATCTAGAGTCTCACTGGGAGTGCATCAGCACTTATATCTAGAGTCTGTATGGGAGTGCATCAGCACTTATATCTAGAGTTTGTATGGGAATGCATCAACACTTCTATAGAGAACGTATGGGAATACATCAGCACTTCTATCTAGAGTCGGTATGGGAGTGCATCAGCACTTCTGTCTAGAGTCTGTATGGGAGTGCATCAGCACTTCTGTCTAGAGTCACTATGGGAGTGCATCAGCACTTCTCTCTAGAGTCTGTATGGGAGTGCATCAGCATTTCTGTCTAGAGTCTGTGTGGGAGTGCATCACTGCTATCTAGAGTCTGTATGGGAGTGCATCAGCACTTATATCTAGAATTTGTATGGGAATGCATCAACACTTCTATAGAGAATGTATGGGAGTACATCAGCACTTCTATCTAGAGTTGGTATGGGAGTGCATCAGCACTTCTATCTAGAGTCGGTATGGGAGTGCATCAGCACTTTTGTCTAGAGTCTGTGTGGGAGTGCATCACTGCTATCTAGAGTCTGTATGGGAGTGCATCAGCACTTCTGTCTAGAGTCAGTATGGGAGTGCATCAGCACTTCTGTCTAGAGTCAGTATGGGAGTGCATCAGCACTTCTGTCTAGAGTCTGTATGGGAGTGCATCAGCACTTATGTCAAGAGTCTATGGGAGTGCATAATCATTTCTATATTGAGTCTCTGTGGGAGTGCATCTAATTTTTTGACTAAAAGCAGTTATTAGAAGAGATGTCACTAACAATTGGATGACCCAGTTAGTGAGCCCCAAAGCTAAAACATCTACTACTTCCAAACCGCTTCCTTCCCTTGCTACAAAGACAAGTATGTCAAGTTACAAAAGAAAACTGACTACATCCATCAATGTAGCCTTAAAGGCAAAATAGCAAGAGGTTTTGAGATCAATTTGCACCCAAGGTTTATAAATTGCCCAGATTTTGAGCTGTTATAGAACAAGAATTGATGTGTAACCCTGAAATAACTAACCAAACTGACCTTTAGTCACACACTCGATAGAGCAGATGAGTTTGAAACAGTCTTTGAAAAGACAAGAAAAACTCAAAATCACTTGCAAATAAAGTATTTAATACCAATATAAGTTGTACTATTTGCATTAAAATGGAAAAATCCAAAAGGTTTTAAAAGCACTTATACAAACCTCAGATATATTGTAAATCAAGATGTCATTTTACCAAGCATAACATTTATTTACTCACCTGCTACAAGTGTGGTAAATATGTAGGTGAGACCAAAAGGGAATTTCAATTGAACATAGAAGGAACTCCTTGGGGACATCAGCAAAAAGAACAATAACCCATTTTCAAAGCAATGATGGTGTCCTATATCAAACAAAAGAAATTATTTTGTCTGACTTGGATATTTTAGTAGCAACATCGAGCTTGTAAATAGAGGATATTTTTGGACACACCAGTAAACACTCTGCAATTTGGATAGGGTTCAATATCTATCATGAAATGATAGTCCAGGCATTGTATTTTAACTACATAAATAATCAACCTGGTTGATCCAGATCATTTAGTTATATAGCATATGTGCATCACTGTGAAGCATTAGTAGTGAACTAAGTCCTCAATGGCTGTATTTCGTGTAGTTGTGTAGTTCATTGGGTCAAAGCAGGTGATGGCTACCCAACCAGTCTAGATAAACTTCCCACATGTATGGAATGCAAAAGAAAATATATTGATGTCCACTAGTCAGGAAGATTGTTTTAAAATACAATGCAATAATAATAGACAGTTTTTTGTTTTCTAGAGAGTACAGTTCTGTCTTAATATTCCTTAGCTACATGTGACAAGGAAGAATTTGGTATTGCAAAAAAAATACCCAGGGATTATTCAGTCAGCATTGGCAGCATCACACCTATTTAAGTTTTGTGTGCCTTGGTGCAGTAATAATATTAATAATAATAACAACTTTAATGGTCTCAGGTAGGTTGTTTATTTTATACAGTACTTGCTATGCTTTTTTGACTTTATCATGCAGATGAAATGGGAACTAGGTGCTTTTCCGAAGGACAGGCTGGTCTTGACAAATACCTGCAACCCATGGATTACAAGTCTGACATTCTACCAACTGTATTACAGTGGCTCTGCTATTATGTAATGAGTTTGACACAGAAAGAGGGTGGCACATTGAGTTGCATAGTGGTAATTCTCATTGTGACCCACTGTTATTGACATATTATGTAGTTAAAGAAAAGCAAAGCTCTTTGTTCTATAGTAAATTTGTAGACTTATAAAAAAAAAAAACCATTATATATAATAGTTTTAACAGTTTTATGGTGCATTGCAGAATTGTGATATTGTATCTTTGTGGTTTAAAAAACAGCTATAAACTGGGGAAAACATAGGGCCAACAAAAACAAAATCACACAGATATGAGCATTGTTGTTATTGTTTTGTGCACCAACATGAAGAAATTTCCTGTAGTCATAAAAAGTATTCCTAGTGCCCCACAGAGTGGAATGCCATAATCACTATGCATTAGAGTACTTGACATGTGGGGAGTTGCCACTTCAGTCTTCCCAAGGCATAAGCAAGAGATAAAAAATATAAATAATAAATCATTTTGAAAGCTCTTCTCTGTCTGAATGCGACAAGCATTTCCATACTATTGAAAGAGAAAGTAAACTGGATCATTTATATTGGCTAGATTGTTGGATATCGATGCACTTGTTGCTCTAGATAATGGCCCATTTTAAAGCCTGTAATATAGTTACTGTACTTGGTTCCAGAACTATCTATCTAGACGTGGACCCTTTATCCACTTAAAAAAATTGGTCTCTTTTCCTAATATGATGGGTTTACTGTTTAGATCACCTCTTTGAAGTAGAGGAGAACTATTGTACTGCTTCTAGCTTTGGGGTTGGTGTCTGCATAAGAAGCACATATACATGTATGCCCCAACTGAATGACAACCTTTCTTTCTTCCTAGTTCCTAGGCAACAGATTTGAGTGGGTTTCAAAGTACCTTCACTCAGGAGAGAGAGAGAGAGAGCTTAAGGGGTAGAATTTGTACATGTAAATTTCTTGTACATTCTTGGTTATGGTTTTGTGTTTAGCTCAGGTTTTTGCACACTGTTTAATGCTTTTATACCTGGCATCATGAAATTTTGTGAAGGAATGCAGCCTGATGAGTACTACAGTCTCATCACAATAATAAGTCACTGTGACCTATATTTCATACTCATTGGTTTGCCATAAATTTTGAGGTTTAAGTTTTTTTTTTATTTTATTTTTTATTTTCTAGTAATAGGCTGACCACTGGGTGATGGGGAACACCATCCCAAGGCCACCTTACAATCAAACTTTTCTGGTCATCAGATAATATAGGCACAATAAATATAATGTTCATGAAAAAAAAAAAGAAGAAAATCCATATGCATATAGCACACAATTTCTTAAGATACACAAATTAGAGATACAAGTATACAGCATCTAGGTGATATACACTTTGTGATATTACAATATTTTTATCCTGTTATCCATCAAATCAGACCCAAATAAATATAATGAATTGCAAGAAGAGAAAAGGATTCTTACACAAGTTACGTGTTCAGATTGAGGTCCATTTTTGAAGAAATTGATTCTCTTTTTACATCACTTTGCATTGTACTTTTTAATGTTCTTATGCATTTAAACTCTCTGCTTAAAAGTGTAAATGGATGGATTTTGCATACTTAATATAATATTTAGCCAAAACAAGCAAGAAATTACCTAAATTGCTCACCCGCCTAAAAATACCTCCTTTTTGGACAAATGTACACTATTTGGGCAGCAGAGTGTAAAATCTTTAATAAAAAGGTACCAAAACTGTGTAGTGATGTCACAATCACAGAAGAGATGTTCAACACATTTCTTATCACTCTTTCAGAAAGTATATTTGTCCTCACTTAATATGTTGATTCTTTTCCACAAAATTATTAGCAACAATTATTCTGTGAATTAATTTAAAATTAAAAGAGATCAACTTGGTATCCTTTGTGAATGTAAAATGTTTGGCACGGATAAAAGTAGCAGACCACTGCTCACTACTTATATTTTTATTTAATATTTGCATCCAAGTTCCTGGCTTAGCAATGTGTTGCCATTTTACCTTTTTGAAAGTTCTTTGTAAACAAATTTCAGTGAATTTTGTTTTTGCAAGTTCATTATTTTAATCCTCCTGTTTATCAAAGTTATGGTATTCACACTGACACAAAATACGAACATCGGTCATAAAACCGTCCTTGCTGTAGATATAGCTGCAGTTAAGATCGATACATTAGAGAATTGAAACAAGTGAAAAGAATCCATCTGAGATAATGCTTATGTACCTCTGAATCGATGGATTAATGACTGAGCTGCACTACACCCTCATTTTCAGTAGTAGGTCAGTATCAACCATATTTGAAACTTGACTGTTTTGAGTTAAATTTTGTGTTTGATGGTTCATTTGCCATTGTTCATGGTAGATTTGTGAAACTGATGATGACATGTATCTGTTACTACTTCACTTTTACTGCAAAAGAGGCTTGTCATGACCAATATTTCATATTTTACTGGCTTTGGTTAAGTCTTGGCATTTAGCTCATGACCACATGAGTTTTTGCATGCTTTATCCATACTATCCTAT
Source organism: Megalonaias nervosa (assembly GCA_016617855.1). Classification (NCBI taxonomy): domain Eukaryota; kingdom Metazoa; phylum Mollusca; class Bivalvia; order Unionida; family Unionidae; genus Megalonaias; species Megalonaias nervosa. Next base: position 18,172 of record JAECUM010002328.1, read on the forward strand.
CTAGAATCATGAAACTTGGTGAGTGGATGCAGCTTGATAAGTTCTATATCCTTTTTGCCAAAAGAGGTCACTTTGACCAGTATTTCGGGCCACCATGTTATATTAAAAGTTAATTTCTTTGGTGCTATGTTCCATTCATGAAACTTGATAATTGATTGCATATGTTACTACTACACGCTTAAAACCAAAGAAAGTCACTGTGACCTATACTTTATGCTTTACTAGTGTGATTTTAGAATTTGTGTTTTTAATCACATTGATTCATCCATGCTAGACATATATATGCCCTAAACTACACAGAAGTCCCTTTCTGTGCAAATTAGTTGGTAGTAGGAATAAGCATGTTTATTCAATGGTAAACTTTCCATATTCATGACTTTACATTGTAATATTGTGATGTGTTACCCTCTGCAGGTTAACTCTGTATTGTACATCTGAATGAGTATGGGAATAAGCTGCATGGACTGCATGCTGCATGCTTTTCATGTAAGCATAACCTGGTTAATCAAGGAAAGTGTAGATGCATGAACTATGTACTGCTGACTGTCACTTGAAGGTTACTCAAAGCCTGTGACTTTTCACCATCAAAATCTGGCATCAAAGGGTGGACAATGATACAGCATTTCAACCAGATTTTAAGAATAATGGTTTTAAAAAATGTATTCAAAACAGCATTGATCTGTTTATTATCAACCAGTTACAGTATCTCTACTTTTATATAATAGAAAAGAATATTCCTTTTTATATATATTTTATGCCCTGTCACAGTATTTGCAATGTAAGTGGGTGGGTGGGTGGCTAGATTAGGTGGTTGTACAATGCTAGCTGTAAAGTGCTAATTAAAAGTTTAAATTTCCAGCTTTAGGATGATTAAAAAATTCAATGTAAAGATAAAAGATTGCAAAAGCAAATCTTTTCTTAGAAAAGAATTTATTTTCTGCATGATAATGTTTACAATGGATGCTGGAGACTCGTGAACATTTAGGTAAACTTTGTAATTATTGATTATACTCTGGTTTTGAAAACTGTTTCACCTAGACTGTCATTTTTAGAATCCTTCAATTGTTGCAATTAGAAGGGTAATTGGTATTTAGTTCAGATGGCTGTAAGGCTAAAGGAGCTGTATGGACCTGCATCACTCCTGCATTGCCTATCCATACCATTCTGGAGTTCATCTTTCTGATCCAAATCGAATCAGATATGGAATTTATGAATTTACCATCAAAGTCTCTGAATAGTCAACTAATGAACAAGATCCTGTACATTAATGAGATGATCTTGCGTATGACTGGTTGAGATTGTTACCACATTTGGAAGCCATATTTTTGATCAGGTTTTGATCAGACTTGATGTGTGCTTCTATCATCAAGAGCTTGGATAAGATTGATAACGAGTGAAATCCATGCATAATAATGAGACAATCTTGCATCTGATTGGCTAACCTTGTTATCACTCTGGATGTAGATTTTTTTTTTATTCGACAGTGATCAAACTTTCAATATAAACTTGTATCATCAGGATCTTGCATCTGGTTGAGCTTGTTATAACTGTGGAAGTCATATTTCTGATTCAATTTTGATCCAACTTGCAATATGGGTTTATATCAGCAAGATATTGGAGGGGTTAAAAAATAAGTAAGATATTAATGAGGTAATCTTGCAGCCATTACCAGTTTGCATCTGATTGGCTGAGCTAGTTACCAGTTTGCATCTGATTGGCTGGGCTTGTTACCATTATTGAACCATGGTTTTGAACCAGTTTTGATAAAATTTGCAGTATGGGTTTATTTCATCATTTTGATAAGGAGTGAGATCCATGCGTATAATGAAGTCTTCTTGCATCTGATATTTTATGCAGCAAATTCAGTCCAAATAATAAAACAAAATGGAAATACAATATTAATTTCATAAGTGGTTTGTAACTTGATTGCTGTAACCTTGTAAATATTAAAGAACAAGGCAGTGAAACCTTCTTGTATAAAACACTAAATTGACCCTGAAAATTTTGTTCTTTATTGGCAGGTGTCTGCTTCCTAGAGATTGAACATGATACAGAAATTCTTAAAAGGGTATTGCATATGTGTTGTAAGAATTGATGATCCTTGTTTCCACTAAGACTGTAGTTTCACTGTTTATTTTTGTGTCATGAGTGTGTGTGTGTGTGTGTGTGTGTGTGTGTGATTTGTTTTCACTGTTTTGTTCTAGAAATATTGTAGAGGGGTTGCATAATATTTTATTTTTTAAACTATGGAAAATGAAGTTGGTTAGGATTATTAATATTTTGCCATATAGAACCAGACATACAAATCCTTCTTCACAATTATGTCTTTATTATCAGCCATAGATGCCTTTGCAGGCTTTCATATGTTTAGAGCAGAGAGAGATTAAGGCTTTCTAGGGCCCGAAGTGCTGAAAATTTTACTGTGCCCCTCAGTGTGAAACTAAAAAAAACAATATTAAAAGCTCAAAAGGTGGGAAAATACCAGTGCTGCCATCATTGCAAATCAAAATACTTGTACATGCAGATCGAAATGGTTATATATAGTTCATTCAGTTTCATCATCAACAATTAATTTGAATTTTTTTTCTGGTGCTCCTGTTGGGCTGGTGCCCTAAGCATGTGTTTAATGCATTAAGCATGCTTAATGGGTAATCCGGCACTAGTTTAGAATGTGAGGAGTATATGACTCAAAGCCTGTTCCAGTCTAACACAGTATGGAAGCATTAAATGGGACAGTGCATTTCCAAGTCTCTGTCAGTCTACAGAATCATTTAATGAGACAGTATAGACCTCGATGCAGGGGCCCTGAGTGGCTGCGTGGTCTATAAAGCGATCACCATTATGGATCACTGCCATCTTACTTCTGTCTGCGGGGGTTCGAGTCTCGGACTCAGCCAATGTGGGTATCTGAGAAATCTTGCCAGTAGCTTCTCGTGGGTCGGTAGTTCTTTCCAGGGTTTTCCCGGGTTCTTCCTCCACCATTAATACTGGCCACCATGTATAGCCTATCTTGTGCTGAAAAATGGCATTAAACCCTATAACAACAATAACAACAACATAAACCTTGATGCCTGTGCCAGTCTAACACAGTATGGAATCATTTAATGGGGACAATAAATTAGACCTCTGTGCCCATGCCAGTCTAACACATGATAGAATCATTTAATGGGACAATATAGACCTTGATGCCTGTACCAGTCTAACACAGGATGAAATCATTTAATGGGACAAACATTTCCAAGTCTGTGTCAGTTTATGAAATCATTTAATGGGACAATATAGACCTCAGTGCCTATGTCAATGGAAAGTGTATGTTGTAATCAAATGTTTTTCACTATTGCAAAACTATTGCTCTCCCATTGGAATTCAGACACAGAAAACCCATGAGATCTATTTACTGCAAGTCATAAATTGCTTATGATTTCCTAAGGTGTCATATACATTTTGTTCAGACTACATACTTTCTATCATGACCTTGTTTTTGCAGTTGTTAAGATTGTTTGTTAACTTTATTTTTAATATTCAGTAGAGACAAAAGTCATAGACACTTCATTCTAGATCCAGTCTCTCTGCGAGTTCACAGCTCAATGACACTGGTAACAAGTGGCATCCTATCAATGAGATAAAATACAACAGTCATGCATTTTCAGACCGCACAGTAGCTGATTTAACAATATTAGCCATTCTTCAAATCACTATCCCACAAACATTTACATCCTTTTTTTAACAGTTTCTTTTTATTCAATTACCAGTCATTGTAAATATGTTTTACTTTTTTAAATGTTGCACTTTACTTTGGAATCATTTTACCTTATTTATGTCCATCTGCAGCTTAATATAGTTTCTACTGAGAAATTTCTGGGCATGTCCAAATCATATTTGTAGCTTAGATGTTACTAAATCAAGAAATAAGTTTTTGATAATGGATGTAGTTAAACTTGATTTAAAGATCACCTGTCTGGAGAAAACACTTGCCTTAATGTCCACTTTTGCCAGATCCCTAACTCCTACTTTTACTAAGAGACATTGTTTCTGACACTTCCCAAAGATGGCTGCTTAAGAAAGGTTTAACTGTAATGTATATGTACCGTAGTATCAAAAATTATTATTATTCAAATCAGTAAGGAAATATGTTCTTTTAATATGAACCTTAAGCAATGATTGAAAAATATGCCTAATTAATGCTTTTGCTGTTTTCTTTAATGGTGACACATCTGTATGTATACATTAATGCTTTTGCTGTTTTCTTTAATGGTGACACATCTGTATGTATACACAACGTATATGTCTTTTGGAGCCGAGATGATTAAGAACTATATTTGGGTACATACTTCTTTGTCTACCTTAAACTGTCAGTCAGAATATAGATTAGGCTAAGTAGGTAGGTGTGATTTGTTTGAACAGTTTTATAGATAGATATAGTAAACTTTCAATATAGTTTCAGAATTGTATGTCTTTGGAGTAAACCTGCCATGAAAGTTTATGGATATATAACCTCCATTGTAGGACTGTGACTGAATTACCTCCATTGCTGTATACAAATTGGATTTACTGGTAAGAAAAGTTCATTCATGTTGTTTTCTGAATGTATTAAACTTATTTGTCAAGAAAATATAAAAATCATGATTATAATATATAAGCATTAATAGACAAATAAGGTTGTGATTTGCCGTCTGCTGACATGAATACAGACTGGATGAGATGGCATAAGAATACATTGCATGATGTTCATTAATAATTTCAGAAGCATTTACAGAGGTCTGCGTGATTTTTGTTGAGTCTGTCTTGGCATGAGCTCAACATGGTGATTACTTTGAGTGTGCAGCCATTCATACATCCATCTATACTCTAGATTAACCTCAATCTATAAAGTTTTTTATGTACCTCTTTTGTAGCTAAGTAAAAGGTATGATAAGATTAAAGAGGTATCTTGTTGACCTATTTTTGACCAACCAAGTGCAGTCTTGCAAGGGAAAACATATATCCCCAGTATTTGTACATGATGTAAAGGAAAATATTTTGAAAAATAATTCACATGCCCCTAAGATAATTACTTAACTTTTTTGTTCATCTGTGATAAATATGTCATGTTATGATGTTGTCCATCCATACATCCATGCATATGTTCCCTATTTAGTTTCAGGTAGTGACTTGAGTTCTCCACTTTTTACTGTTGCATTCTTTGTAAGAAGCTTGCATTTGGGGCAAGGAAGAAATCTAAAGACTTTAGGCTCAAAAGGTCAAAGGAACTGAAAGAAGGAAAACTATTTCCATACAATAACCAGAATAGTGTGCCAGATGTCTTGACCAAACTTTGTAAAGGACATTTGAGATCAGACATCTATTTATTTAGGAGCCAGAAAATCAAAGGTCTAGATCACAGTGAAAATTTCACAATATCTTAAGTTTTGTATTACTTACTTTGACCAAATTTTCTTGACGGCTTGCATTTGAGATAAGGAACACACTTGTTCATTTTGGGATGATAAAGGTCAAAGTTCAAGGTCATTAAAGGAAGAAAAAACAACTTAAAAAAAACTAATTAATTCTGTACCACATTTTGACCACACTTTCTAGCTGGCTTGCATTTGAGATAAAAGAGACACCTGTTCATTCTGGATGATAAAGGTCAAAGTTCAAGGTCACTGAATGAAGAAAAATCAATTTAAAAAAAAACTAATCAAATTCTGTACCACATCTTAACAAAACTTTATAGCTGGCTTGCATTTGAGATGAAGAAGACACCTTTTAATTTTGGTATTAAAAAGTCAAAGGTCAGAGAGACACCAAGAAGGGAAACTGTTTTTCCCTGAATAGCTCCAAAGTACTATGAACAGACCTTGAGCACACTTATGGCCAAGACTTTGTTGTCAGTTCTCCTAGGAACACTGAACACAGCTGCATATCTAGTTTCCCCAGATAGACTTCTCTTGTGGCCTTTTCAGTTTCTACTTCTAGCACACTGGAAACCTCAAAAGTACTTACTGTCAGCTCAGATTCCTCTGGGACCTGATTTTTGTCACTGCCTTAGTTGATGGCTATATTGAGATTGGTTCCTGACAGTTCACAGTATTGAAATCCACTCCTTTCTGAACAAAGAGGTATCAGATTCAGGTAATGTGCTCATCTGGATCCAGAAAGGGTAGTTCTTCACGGACTGTGGTCTCAAAAAGAATTGACCCCTCACATCATGAACCTAGATATGAAGGCAGTGCTTCTAGCCCGACAGGGGTGTGTCAGCCTCAGTGGGTGTCATTGTGTGCTATGGTTGCCTTGGACAACACATCAATGGTAGCTTTCTGCAGCCATCAAGGAGGTACACGTGCCCTTCACTTTGCATGAAAGTTTGCAACATCCTCTGGTGAGTGGTCCCAAAGGAGATCACTCGAAGAGTCTGCCATATTTTTTGTGCAAAATGAATATTTTGGCAGAGAGCCTATCCAGATTATGCCAGATATGGTCCTCATCAAATGGTCTCAGCACCAGTCAGCAGCAGTCACTTTTTCATTTGTGATAGAGACCATTAGCAGATTTGTTTGCTGTGAGATTAAACAACAAGCTCCTGCATTATGTCTCTCCAGTACCAGATCAAAGACCTGGATAATGGATGCCTTCAGTTTGAAATTGGATCATCTGTATGTTTATGCCTTCCTTTCCAGCAAAATAATTCTGCATGTTCTTCACCAGGTCAGGATCTCAGTGTCTCAGCTCATCCTGATAGCTCCCCTTTGGCACCAGCAGTTGTGGTTCAGCAATTTATTCTACTGGTAAGTAGACAGGCCCAGAAGACTACCCCTAAGGAGGGACATACAGCTGACTCTGTGCCTGGATGGAACATTTCTTGTGACCTTTGAACTGTATCAGTTTCCCTTATGAACTTTTGAATGGAGCATCCTTTGAGAATCTTACCCTTAAAAGAGTTTTCCTGCTGTCTGGCTTATCGATGAGGAGGGGAAGTAAAATTTATGCCTTGTCAGTGAAAAGGGGTTGTTTACAGTTCAATGGTAGCTAAGATTCACTTTCTCTTATTTGCCAACCCAAGTTTCTAGCTAAGAATCAGCCACCTTGATTTCCAGTCTCAGTTGTATCTGTGCTTGGGATGATCAAGATAGTTTCCTTTGCTTAATTAGGACATTATGGTTTTATGAAAGGAGAAGGAAAAATTGGAATCATCTCTTTCTCCTTCTAAAGGTTTCCTGTAATAGTTTGATGCCTAACATTTCCAGGTGGTTTATCCTCACTGTAACAAGAGCTTATCATTCCCTCAAAATGAGAGGGATATTCCCTTCATGAGAACCTAAGCCCACAAGGTAAGGGCTATTGCTGCATCGTGGGCCTACCTGAATCACTCCTCTTTGGAGGATATCATGTGAGCCACATTCTGGTGATCTCACTCTACTTTTTCATCCTTTTTCCTTGGATCTTTGGTGCACTAGAGTAAAGGTGTTTACTCATTGGATCCAGTTGTGAAAGCACAGTTACGTGGCCAAGCCATCCACAAGCCATCAGTATAAAATACTTCGGCATTAAGGGTAAGTGCAATATTTATATACCAAAGTCTGCTTTTGAGGCCACCAGCCTCCATCATAACTGGTAAATTCAGCAATGAAGTAGTGGCAGGTAATATATTACTGCTATTTAAATATAACTTTTGGGGGATAAAACTGATTTTATTTATGTAATACTTACCTGTACCATTGCAGAAATTCCTTCCCTCCTCACTCTGATGCCCAGTGTAGTCTTTGTCCAGGTCAAAAGAATTAGATATTTGGTATATTGAATATGACTAAGGAATCAGTCTAGGATAATGTTCTTTTCAATTCTGGACCTCCCAATTAATAATCGGAGGAGGGAATATTTAGCTTGGACTGGGGACTTAGCATCCCATGAAAGTTGAATTCTGCAGTATCAGTAGGTAAGTATTGCAGAATTGTCACTAGTTTTACCCCTAAATAACTAAATATTCTTCTGTAACTGGTGCAAAAGGAAGTATGTATAACCTTGCTGACCCTCTTTAATTGGAGATGCAGGCTTTCTTCTCTTCTTTTCCGAGAAAAGAGAATGATCTATGTATTCATGGGCTATAGGACAGTCCATTCTAACACACTCCTGTTCTCATGGGAGTCTGCCATTGGTTTTGATCCACATTTTTTGATATCATCAGTGATTTTGAATTTCATAGATTGGTATCTCACTCAATACTGCAAAGACTGGTATCTCACTCAGTACTTCATAGACTGGTATCTCACTCAATACTTCATAGACTGGTATGTCACTAGTAATGCCTAGATGGAACTTTTTGTTTGTTATTTCGGTATTACTGTATCACTCCCACTTATGAACCTTTGAGTGAAGCTTCCTTCAGAAAGATTTCCATTAAGACAGTTTTTGTGCTTTTCTTAGCATAAGCAAGAAGAAGGAGTGAAATCCATACCTTACCAGCGGAAAAGGGTTGTTTACAGTTCAATGGTAACCCATGATCAGTTTCTCTTTGCCAACCCAGGTCCTAGCTAAGAATCAGTTACCTTCATTAGCCCTTGTTCCTGGTGAGATTCCCAGTCACAGCTGTATATGTGCTGGGTATGATCAAAATAGGTTCCTTTGCCCAGTTTGGGGATTAAGGTTTTATTTTGGCTTCCTCTAAAATGAGAAGGAAAAGTTCCATATTGTCCCTTTCTCCCTTTCAAAGGTTCCTTTGATATTTCAGTGGCTACTATTTCCAGGTGGATGGTCCTCAGTAGAAGGAAAGTTATCAGTTCCTCACCAAGAGGGATCTTTCTTTCAGTATTGCAGTATCTTGGAGTTACTTGCAACTCTCCTCTTTGGATGATTGTCACAAGAGCCACCTTCTCTTGCAGCATCTTGGTTCTACTTGAATCACTCCTCGTGTCACACAAACCAGTTCTTCTCTTTGCTTTTTCATCCTTTTTCCTTCAATCTTTGATGCACCAAAGTGAAAATATTTACTTGTTGGGTCCAGTTGTGACAGCACAATATGTGGTCAAGCCGCCTTACCAGCCTTCAGTAGGAAACACTCTTACAATAAGGGTAAATGCATTTTTCTGATGCCAGTTTTTGTTTTTTTAGACCATCAGCCTTCCTCCTAAATGGTAAAGTCAGCAATGCTATAGTGGCAGGTAATGTGTTACTGCTATTAATATGTATTTTTTTCTGAGTGATAAAACTAATTTTAATTATGTAATACTTACCTGCTGCTGCTGCAATGATTCCCTCCCCATTCTGATGCCAGGTAGTCTTGGTCCAAGTCAAAGGAGAATGATAGTCCATATGTTGGCTCCGACTTATGAATCAGAGTAGGATAGTGTTCTTTTCAATTCTGGATCTTCAGTTACTAATCAGAGAAAAGAATATTTAGCTAGGACCAGGGACTTAGTGTTATAGAAAAGGCAAGCATTGAAATAAAAACAGGTAATTACTCATATTACAGAATTAAAATTTGTTTTACCCCCCCCACCACCACCACCACCATCTACGTGTTCATTGTTATTGAAGCGTATAATTGGTTCCATTTTTTCTTGAAGCAATGTTGACAAAATTCATTATGTGTTTGTAATTTCCTCACCCAAATTACTTGACCATCGTAATTTAATTGTTGAATTTTTTGATGATTTGTTAATAATTTTGCTTGCTCCTGGTTCACTGGCAATTTTCTGATAGAATTGTTAACTGCTATTTTTTAGAGTTGATTGATAGCATGTTTTCTTGGTAGTCTAACCATTTAATGACTTTTTTTCACCAGGTTCTGCAGTGTGTCTGTTTGACCTATAGATTTTAAGTAATCCGGTGTTGCCATAGCAACATAAGGGGTTTATACAGTCAGGTTGGAAGTAATTTTTCTCTGTGTTTTCAGTGGTACATGTATATATACACACACACACACACACACCCGGCATGAAAAGCTCAGGCCATGTATCAAAAGCATCATCAACAGCATCAAACATTTTGCACAATGCTGCAGTATTCCATGGAAGATGATCAAAATCTTCCTGGAGTTTGATATCCTCAGAATGATCTAGTGATCAATATATAATGGTGTTATGAGTGTATGTTTTCTCAGCTATCAAGCCGGGGCCCCGAGTGGCCGAGTGATCTAAAGCGCTCTCCGTTACGGATCACTGCCATCTCACCTCTGTCTGCGTGGGTTCGAGTCTAGGATTCGGCGAATGTGGATATGTGAGAAAGCTTGCCAGTAGCTTCTCATGGGTCGGTGGTTCTTTCCGTGGATTTCCTGGTTTCTTCCTCCACCGTTAATACTGGCCGCCATGTATAACCTATCGTGTGCTGAAAAATGGCGTTAAGCCCCAAAACAACAACAACAACATCAGCTATCAAGCCATCTTACCTTGTAAGGAAAAGAGGGAAGTGATCATTTAAACCTACTATGCCTTTCAAACTCTTGAATTTAGACTATTTTTACAGATGGGGTGGGGTTATAAACCACACCAACAAGGAAAGGTTTTGTATTTGACTGGTTGACCTGAATCCATATTGCTACAATTTTATCTAATTCAAGCTTAGTTCTCCTCTGATCTGATACACATCTTTAGCATAAATTAGGACACCTCCACTGCTTGAGGCTCTACCTTTTCTAATAGATATGTCAAAACCATCAGTAATATGATTGCCATAAAAAAGAGTGTATTAAGTTATTTTATTTTTTATTTGTTCAGGTAAGCAACATTTCATGCAGCACCAAATATAACACTATGACATTTACATAGGGTATTGACATTGACACAGATACTGTGATACATGAATTGCCATATAAGATTTAGATTTATTCTAAAATTTTCCCTTTTTCATGAATTTTCAGGCTGATATGGCACCAGCTAATGAAGGAATAGAAATTTCAAATTTTCAGACATGTACATATATCTTGTAACTATTAAACAAATATTGTTCAGTTTTGTGACATATTTTGAATCAACAAAACTCAGTGACTTATCATCTTGGATATGGGTGTTATATTATCTTTGCATAATATTTTCCATTCATCTCAAAATTATCTGTTTATATTGACATTGCCATAGAAGACGTATAATTTACTCTAAATTTGCTTTACAAAATCTGCTAAATCTGTTTGGTTGTTAAAATATATTGGACAGTTTTGCATTGAAAATTCTCATATTTAGTATCATATATTACAGATTTTGACCAGGTGTCTTAATAAAATTTTCAAAATTAAATTAGGACAGATTTCTATTTATGTTCTGATTCAGTAGGTGTAGTTCTGGCCTGTTTCAAAAAAATTCCTTGTAAAATAATTTAAATTTAAAAATTTAAAATAATTTGTAATAATAATAATGTTTTTTTTACATTCTACGTAGAAATTGCACTTTAGGACTGTTCCTGACTGCTCCACGGGCCTAGTGGTTCTGCCTCGGATGCAGGAGGTCGCAGGTTCGAACCCCGGCCAAGTCATACCAAAGACTACTAAAAATGGTACTAACAGCTGCCTTGCTAGTCGCTTAGAATTAACAGGTTAGTGTTAGGGCTAGTCAGCCTGACTGGGTGGGGTTGCTATATGTCTGCAACATGATGCTTCACTGCTAGACATCACTATAAACTGCCACAATGCAGACATAGTAGTGATATGGCTCAGAAGTTGTTAAAGCTATGTTAAAAATCCAAATCACACACACACACACAGGACTGTTCCAGTAAAATATACCTGGCACACCGCAAAGGTCCTCTCAGTGTGGAGTAGTCACTCATTGATGCAATTTACCTTGCATATATTTTCAAAAGAGTGTATTCCCATGGTACCATGTATGTTTAAAAGAAACTTAGGTTTTCCATATTCTTTAAAGAAATGCTTCCATCTCAGGAGGCTGACATCTAAAATTCTATAATATTAAAAAAAAAATTGTATTAACCAATTGGGTTGTTTTCTTTAAAATCCTGGCGATTGAAAAATCACTTCAATAAATAATTTTATGCTGAACTTAATATCATGTTTTATTCCATTTTTATTCTACAAGGTTATTTTATTTTCAACCTTAATTTTGTCATTGAACAAGAGGGTTAGAACAAAAATAATGTTGTAGGGTCGCTTGCCACCAAAGAAGGCTGTGCTATAAAGGCATCTGTTAAACAAGGATTAAATTTATTTACTAGGTGACAATGTCCATATAGAGAATAGTATAGTATATCTCAGTTCCACCAATTTCATATACCATCTATACTTGCTTATAAGACAAATCCAACTATAAACTGCACAGATCCAGATCTGCCAGCACATAATGCACCTTCAGATCTGGATCTGTGCAGTTTGTTAGAAGTAATCAGTAGAACAAACAACATAGACTCTGATTTGCAGGTGCATTATGCCATGGCAGATTGGGATCTTTTATTTGCAGTTTGACTTGACTTATAAGCAAGTACATATGGTAACTTTTAAAAAAAGTCATATTGTTTGGATGTTGCTTGTCTATCTGTTACCACTTATGTAGTTGTGTACTATCTACAGTTACAAAACTTAGTGGATGGTTTGCACTTGAGATAAAGGTAGAACTCTATTGATTTCAAGGTCAAAAGCTCAAATATGAAGGTCACTTTTAAATTGACTGAAAGAAGAAAAATGGTTTCTGTGTAATAATAGAAATTTCCACCATGTATTGTTGCAAGGCTTTGTAGATGACTTGAACTTAGGGTTTTAAAAAAATCTGTCAATTTTGGGGGGAAAAAGTCAAAGGTCAAGGTCACTGACAGAAAAAAGTAGTTTCATTTCTCCATCATCTTTGGTTATCAAACTTTTTGGATGATTTACACTTGGGGTATGGAAGAAGATTATGGGTTGGCAGTCAAGCTCACTGTGACTGACAGAAGAATAATGGTTTCCACACAAAAATAATAATTCAGCATCATATACTTGTACCTCAATCAAACTGGATATCTTTCACCTGGATTACGGATGAAACCTGTTGATTTTCAGATAAAATGTTTAAAAACCAACATTGCTGTAACTGAAAATAGGAAGAATGGTTTCTGCACAATAATATTTCCGACCTACACTGAATTTTGTGGATGGCCTGCGCTAGGGGTAAAGAAGAAGTCTATCAATTTTTAGATGATATGGTCTAAGGTGAAGGTCACTTTGAAATGGACAAGAGTGGTTTCTGCAAATAACTTTCTGTTAAGTATATAGAAAACTCTTAAGCATATGGTGTGTTTTTGTATGGATTTCATTCAATTTGTTTCTTTTAAACCAAGAGTGTGCACATCATTATCATTTTATGACAGGACTAACATCAGTTGGTCTGGCTTACTGTTGATATATTGGTTGCTGACGTTCAGTATGAAGATCTTATCCTAAACGCCTGGAGTTAAGATGCTATTTAACCTGGCCAAAATGCAAGTCATACAGGTCTTGAAGGTGTTCAGTACTGACTATTTCAGTAATGGGTGTCATTGTTTAGAATTTGATTACACATACCTTTAGATGGCAATTATTCAGTTTATTTGGATCCTGGCAAATCCATATCTCTTTAGAAGGTCATGATTTACATGCCTCGAGAAATACATATAACAAAAACAATGTTCAAGTATTTTGACATTTATGGATGAAGTTAACCTAAAGGTGTTATCCTGTACAAACCAGATTGAATGTCATATGCTATGATGTCTCAATGAAAAACATAGCTGCATGCACAGGAAAAAATTTGTACTACCATGTTATTTCTTATGATAGACCCAACATCCTCTTTTCTTGACCCAGTTTGGTACATGGCCAGCATTGTACAAGTCCATAGTGATAAATAAGTTTTGTATGAAAGTTGTTTGATGACATTTAAGATGCAGAGCTTTCAATAGTCACAACTGAATAGACCTTGGTTAAACAATATTACTATTACATTTTAGAATAACAATGAATATTTAATTTAATTTGATTAAATGTGCCAACACAACTACTGTATGTTGACATACACTTTAGATGGGCATGCAAGAAGTTCATCGGACAAAGAGCATGCTGATACATTCACATTGTGTTCATCTAGAGTTGGTTTGAGTATCATCGTAATCTAAAATACAAAAGTTTGCTTGTGTTGAAAAATCAGTAGTACTTGAACATTTGCAATCAATTAATAAATTACCACATCCAGAGTGGCTATCACCAAGGAGATCAAAGTGATTTTTACAAGGAATTCACATAAAAGTGACAGAACTTGATGGGTCTATCATCTACATTGCAGATAGATAGTTGCACTGTGAAAATTAATGACTAACAGGTGTAAGGGTCTATTCAATTATTTAAAAAAAAACTTTTCTTTTCTTGCACCAAGCATTATTCATTACAGTTCCAAGATAGGGAGAATTCTTTGCAACCAAGATTGATTTTTTTTTCTTTTATCTTTATATTTTTTCCCACTAAAATACAATGCATTACTTGAGTAACAGTAATTTATTTCAAACTATTTGGGAACCAGACATTTGTTTTTAACAAAAGTATCCTAGCCCCCACCTCCCACCTCTTGAAATTGTAATGTTCAGTCCCTAACATGAATGAATATACATTGTTTAGGTTTCATAATGTTAGTGGCAAACATAACATTTGTACTCGCTTATAAGTCAAGTCAAACTGCAAACAACAAAGATCCTGATATGCCATAGCATAATGCACCCATATATCAGGGTTTATATTGTTCTTCTGATTACCCCTATCAAACTGCACAGACCCAGATCTGCTAGCCCATTGTGCAATGACAGATCTGGGTCTGTGCAGTTTGCAGTTGGACTTGACTCCTAAGCAGGTATATACAGTAGCAGAACGATGTATCAAATTGTACTAGACTCGAGTAACAATAATGTACTAAATATGGAATCATGTTACACTTCAGTTGTAACTACACATTTTTATTAGACGTTCTTCCCAGAAAAGAAACCATGAATGAGAAGGTGTGAAATTCAGAATAATTCAATGGTGAATTTGATAACTAGACTGGGCCTTATTTCAGTATGTTGATTGAATGAACTTCAAAAGATTTTTATCAGTCCACAGAACTCATAAAAGTATTCATTGATACAGCTCATAAAAAGTATCCATTCATACAGGACATCATGGTAGAAATACCACAATCTTACACTGTGTAAAAATACCATTCTCTCTTCTTTGAACCTACTTGTTTTGGTTGTTTTTAAAATGTTTTATTTTTTCAATTAGCAGATGGGGCATTTTTCTTGTTTTGTAATTTTTAAAGAAAGAAGTTGGTATATGTTTCAAGATGAGCTATAATTCACTGGTGCAACACTTGCTCTGTGATAACACATGGACATTGCAGATGAAATCCTGTTGTTCTCATTTGTGATTGTTGTACCCAGTTTTATGAGTACTTGTCAATCATCATACTGGTTTCATGGGACATGTTCTACTCACATCAAATACCATTTTAATATCAGCAATACCATACCTGTTGAAATTGCATAGCTGGTACTATTCCTGGTGAAAAATACTGAATGATGAGAATTCATCCTCCCATTAGGGTGAACCAGTTTCAGTCAGTGTTGGAGGACCAGCAAGTAATATATTGATTTCCACTTTGGGCAGTTGCTTAATTGCCTCCTCACTGACAGATGACAATTGATTCAGGATGTTGCAGAGTGCACTGCCCAGCTTTGAAGTATGTTTTCTTTGTCATTAAGTAGCATGGCACTGTCAGCACTCAGTACTGGAGCTGTTCCTGATTGTGTCCTGTAGACAGATTTCAAAGCTTGCTGATCTCCAGTGCTGACTGAAACTGTGAAAGTAATTGACCTACTGTCAAATTGTAAAGCACCTGGAGCAGATGTTATATCAGCAGGACCACATTTACATGGATGAAGATTTGCTATTGCATCATTGGTTAACTTGCAAAATTACTACATCTTAAGAGCATATTCTTGATAAAGATCTGGATTATACCCTTGATTGAGTTTTTTCTCAGTTAATTTAAGCAGTTTTGAAAGTTATTAGGATTTGTTCCATGCATGTTGTGTACGGCTTTCCATTTGATTATTCATATTTCCCTCTTCACAGGGTGTTAGTGGGTCTAATTTGATTGTGCATTTTTCTAGCTAGGGTAGGCATTTTGTTAGATATTCTCAACCAGTTGTGATCTAAAAACACACTTTGATCCATTTTATTGTTCATTATGAATAGTTGTAATTACCTATATTGTGAATTGTGCTATTTTTATACTTGATAAAGTAGGTTGCCCACCAATTTTTACCTTCATATCACATGCTCAGTTATCAAACATACTGTATTCACTATCCATAAGTCAGTAGGTTTTTACCAGGAAGTCTGGGGTTCATCTTGTACCTCAGATCAAAACTTGTATATGGATTTTCTCATTGAAATCATTTCATCATATGTCATGTAATTTTTCATATGTAAAATAATAAATATTTTTCCAATGTATGAAAAACAGTGTATTAAGAAATAATTATCATTTTGGGAAAGAGATCTTGTGACCCATGGTAGATGCTTCTAGCTATAAGGTTCATACCCATTCCTGGCCCACTAAACCTCCCACATTGGATGCTAAGTGGCTTAGTTTAGCATTTTTAGGGGGACCTAGACTTGCCTTCAAGTGAAAGCTCTGGAATCCTTAGAGCAAAAGGCTAGGTCACTAGTAGCCACATACTGACCTCATTAGCAGCATCATTTAGCCTGCTGAAAAATGAATCCCTGTCACCAATGTCTGTTCATCATTTGTTGGAAGCAATAACAAAATCTTCTATTCATGTGTTGTCCTTGTCCATGGTCTTCTTATTGTAGCTTCTTCACCTTCAGAGATATGTTAGTCCATTACATTCCCAAGATATTACTAGAGACAGTAGGAAACTTCTGAAGGCTGCCCCCTGGAGGCAGAGACTTTCTTTGGATGACTCATCCCTTCCATCAGAGGCTTGGTCTGGTGTAATGATTGATGGCTGGGTCCTTTCTATCATTAGTCTTGGCTACTGGCTGTGGTTTTGGGATCTCCCTCCTCTTGTAAGGTCACTCATTTCCTTCCACCAATTAAATCTAGTGCACTTCAAGGAACAGGTTCACACACTTCTTCTTCAGATGGGTACAGTAAAACAACCACTCCCAAATTTTCCTGGTTCCCAAGAAAGGGAGCTAAGTCCTGTCTGATTATCAACCTTTCCACCCTAAACTGATTTCTACTGGAGTAACCAATCACGATGGAGACCATAGTTTCAGTCAGGTATGCCATAAGACCTGGTGATTGTGTTGTCTCCAGTGATCTTGGGGATGTGTACCTTCACGTCCCTATATTACCTCCACATAGGAGGTACCTACCATACACTTTTGTTTGGATAGTGAGTTCTTCCAATTTGGAGCTCTTGCCATTTGGTCTTGCCTCCACACTCAGAGCTTTTACCAGAGGAATATTTTGGCGGACAGTCTGTCATGGAAAGGGATGATAGTCTTCACAAAATGATCACACCACCAGATTTTAGCAGACTCCTTGTTCCTACTTTGGGGAACACCCTTGGTGGATTTGTTTGCCACCAATTTAAACAACAAGCTTCTTTTTTACATTTCCAGTCCCTAACTAGAGGGGGGACTGGGCAGTAGATGCTTTCAGCCTGAAGTGGGATTGTGTATTCTCTTATGTCTTCCCACCTTTCAGGATGATCCTACAGGTTCAACACATAGTCTGGCATTCCACTGCTCAGGTCATTTTGATCAACCCTCTGTGGCCCAAGTAACTGACATTGAACGATCTTCTCCATCTGTTGGTGGACCATCCAGGACCGTACCTCAGAGGAGGGACATTCTGTTGAAGCTTTTTTGTTCTTCCTTTCCAAGGGATACATTGCTCAGTTTCAATTTTTAAGGGTTAATGAGCAGCTCATTCCATCACTCTCAAAATTTGTTTTAAAGACCAGGACATCAGGACAGATTGTCACTTATCAGACCATATCAAGGTATTTTAAGCAGCAAATGCCAGTGTCTTCCACTGTAATGATTCAATGGAATCTTTCTTGTGTCTTGTGGTCTCTTAATAAATCCCCTATGAACCTATGGTTGAAGCTTCCTTCAGGAACCTAGCCCTCATGATGGTGTTCTTGATCTCCTAAGCATCTGTGAGACAAAAAAATAAGTTTTATGCCCTTTCCATAGAGCGGTATCAGTTCCATTGGTAAATATTGAGTTGGTCTCTCTCCTTTGTCAACCAGATTTTTTAAAAAGCCAGCTTCCATTGGTTGCTCCACCACCAGTTGAGATCCACAATTTCAGCTGTATCTGTCCTGGGGATGATCAAGATAGACTTTTATGTTCAGTTAGAGCTTTACTTATTTGGCAGGCTCTAAAAGGAGAAGAAATGCTAGGAAGCATCTTTCCTTCACATTAAAGATTCAACTGATATTTCAACTTCAACCATTTCTAGTTGGATTGCATTAACTATCAAGAGAGCATACCAATCCCTAACTGATAGGGACCTGTCTTTCATGAAAATTAAAGCCCATGAGATTCAAGAAATTGCTGCCTCATGGACATGCGTAACTCATTCATCTTTGGAGGATGTGATTAAAGCTGCATTTTGGCACTCTTGCACTACTTTCTCCTCCTTTTACTTTTGCTTGTTAACTCGCCAAAGCAAAGGCATCTTCTCACTAGACCCTATCATCATTGCTTAGAAAGTAGCCCATGCGAATTCCGTCCTGCACTCTCCTCTTTAGTGAGGGTGAGTATTCCTTGTTTTTGTTTACCATTTATGGGATCATCATTCTTCCACATAAACTGACAAATTCAGCTATACAATAGCAACAGGTGTGTATTACTGATAGGAAAATGTAGTTTTCTTCAGCTGTGAAACTAATTTTAATGATGTAATAGTTTCCTGTTGGTATTGCCATATTTTCTCCTACTGCCATGCACTGATTCCCTGCTAAGTTAGGCATTTCCTTAGGAAAAGAAAGAAGACTCAAGAGCAGTACAAATGTCTGTGGGGGTTTCTGTAATCATCTGGTTGACCCTAATGGGAGGATGAATTCTCATCAAATGATAGAGTGTTTTCCACCCAGAAAAGTACTAGCTATGCAACAGAAACAAGTAAGTGTCACATTATTAAAATTAGTTTCATCCTGCACATCCAAATTACATGTTACATGAATTACCATTTGTTCTTTCCAGAAAATATAGTTTGTTGTGACAAATGTACATTTTGAAGTTAATAATACAAAAGTTGAATTTCCTTTTTTTAATACCATTCCTTTTACTTTCATCAGTTGTATGCTATAAATATGTTTTTAGTCTTTAAATTTGTATACTTTTTACCAAAATTAGGTAATGCTGTCAATTTCTGTCTTAATTATCTGGTCTGATATAAAAAACATGAGGGAGCCATATTCGCTTAGTTGGTAGAGTGTTGAACTTGTAAATCCAAGGGTTACAGGTTCATTAACCACTAAGGACAGCCTGGGTTAGCTGCCTCATTGTCCTTGGGAAAGGGCACTTAGCTCCCATTTCCTTGGCATGATATAGCCTATAGAAGTGTTAAAGGTGCTGTTAAAACCAGCAAAAACAAAACATTAATCATTCAAAAGAAAAGGATCCTGGCACATACACATCAAATCAAGGACAGGCTATGGATAACTTACAGTACACTGGTTTCCCCAAAATGGCAATTTCTTTCCACTGAAAGGAGATTACTATAACTGGGGGTTTCAGTTTTCACTCTGACCTTTAGTTTCATTGTGTGCTTGTTCACCAGTAATTTATGTAAAATATGGTATGGCAAAAGTCTTAAATTTTGTGTATCATAATGTCCAGTTGATCTGTTTATGGTATACTTGCCTGTTCTTAAGTTTTTATTTAATGAAATCACAAGTAATTGTAAAAATGTATCTGCAAGACCATTATGGCCAAAAAATTGTATTTTGTTTTGCAGAAAACATTACAATTGCGCTTATAAAATTGAGAGTGGTGTCAGTACCTGGTGGAAGCAGGAATTTCACCCATTCATACTTTTCTGTCTCAAATGATATACCCCCTCCCCCAGTTCCTCTTGTAGATAAAATCTTTATTTTTTGTTTTATATTTCTTCACAACCTTGATAACATAGATAACCCTAGAAGATGAAACTTCATAACTCACAATGTAGTTCATCATTTACTTAAATGGAGATTGGCATAACTCGTGGAAAAGGATTATTTGTATCAAAAAATGTAAAATGGTTGTTTTTAAAGAGAAAACTTTTCTTTAATACAGAGTACTACATGCTTAGACAGCCAAACATCCATATGATAGTGACAACATATCGTGATAATCAAATTTAGAGGTCTGTAATACGATATCTTCTAATCCAGTTCCAATGAATTATTATTTTATTACATTATTTCTACTGTTTAATAGATAATGTCAATATTATATGTATACCCATACAATTAACATCTATCTGTACATGTGCTAATACTTGCCCTTATGACTTAAGTGTCAAGGTCACAGTTGTAGAAATTTTTATTAGTTTATTGGTCAAGGTTTTAACATTTGCTTATATTTCGTAAACCCCTTGATTTTATTAATGCTTGGGATGAATTATTACAAAGCTAAGACAATTCATTATGTAATATGCCTGCTTACCCAGTGACCGTATAGTCAAGGTCAGATCCATTGTAAACTTGTTTCAGGTTTTGGTTAAAGTTTTATAATTTGCTTGTATTATGTAAGCCCTTTGTGGGATTTTCTTCATACTTGGCCTGAATCATTAAGAAACTGAGACAGTTGATTTGCCTCAGGAAGTTGCATAGATATGTCATCTACGAAGCAGGCTCAAACAAGTTACTGCATGCTCCTGGGTTTTAAAAGATTTGTACTTTAACATGGTTTCATAATTCTTATTTGCTTATTTGTGGATATTTATGGATTGTTATGCCCACCCCCACCACACCAACTTTGCAGAGAAGGCATCCTAATTTGGTTCTTTCTGGCTTGATGTCTGTCCATATCTCCCAAGAGCTTGTTAGCAATGATTGCCAAAGGACACTCAACTTATGCAAATGAAATTTGACTGGCATGTTGGTATGCATATATAGATAACTTACAGTTTTTACAGATATCTGAACTTGTTTGGAACTAAAACTTTTGGACACAAAACCTTGTTAGCATGATGGAACAAAAACCAGTTAAGATACACAAATAAAATAGGTAAGCAGTTTGTATTTATGCATAAATGTAATTAGACTTTCAGGTCATTACATCAATTTTTAAATTGTAATGCACCCACCGTAAGGTAGAGCATATTATATTGTCCATTGAGACCTATAGGTTATTAATCTCCAGAGACAATGTGCCCACACAGAACTGTTAAATACTGGGTGGGCATATATTGTGCTATTCATGATTCTCTTGTTTACACATTTTTTAACTTGTTGGATTTTTGTGGGTGACAGAAACCTTATTACCATGATTAGGCAAAAGTCTATTGAGATAGACAAATTAGGTTAGATATGCATGTTTGTATGCATATATAAATTATGTAATTAGATTATAGTAATTAGAGCAAATATTTTCTTCTTTTTTTTCTCTAAACTCTTGGGCTTTTTGTTCAGCATTGGGGCCATATATGTTTTACAGACACAAATTTAGCTGAAATTGATTTATTTTGGTCAAGTTCATGTGATCACCCAGGATTTGCTTTTTTGTGTCACTCTAATTATTATGGATGACATGTTTCTTAAAGAAAAATAACTGTCAGTAAGATATATGAGTCATTTATAAAGATTTACCCTATTTTTGTCAGATCACAGCAGTAGATACAAGATTATACACCTAAATTACGTTTTCACCTGCTAGCTATCTTGAACGGCACAGTGGGTGTCGTAATTGTTAAGTCGGTCACTGAATAATCTTGTTTATTTTTACTGGTATCTAGTTAAAAAGGGAAACTTTTTCTGAAAAAGAAAACAACAACTGAGTTTGGGTTTATTTTCATTTTTACCTCTTCTGGTTTTCAACCAGAAGAGCTTATGCAAAGGGTCTTCATCTGTTGTCCATTAACAGTTGTTTATTAAAGTCATGAAACTTGGCTTATGGTTCCATTCTGAGGTTCATTTGGTCTCTAAATGAAAACAGTGAACCATTAACATCCAATATGGCTGCCTGCCATCATGAAAATTGTGTTGTTATTATTGATCACATCTACATGGAGATAATTTGAAAGATTTCTTATCACTTGAAGCTGGTCCTAGATGAAAATGCTGCTTACCTGACATTCATGTTGGCTGCCATGATACCTATCTTGAAATACTTATTGCTAAAACTCATGCTAAATGGATGGTCATACCAAGAGGTGGTTTTTGCAAAAAGACTTTTTATTAGTCAAAAATATAAATGGTATGAATTTCACATCCAGGTTGGCCACCATATCTTAAAAATCTTATCTCTGCTCCTTCAGAACACTAAATGACTTCTAACAGTATCATTTGGGTCCTAAACAAACATGTTCCCATTCAAACTTCCAACATGGCTGCCATAGTGGCCATCTTGAAAAGTTTACTATTGTTACTTCTCCTAAATGGATGGTCAGTTTCACTAAAAATCTAATTATGACATGCAATGATGTAGACCAGGGGTCTCAAACGTGTGACCCATGGGCCACATGCGGTTTGTCAAACTGTATCCTGTGTCCCGCAAAATAATTGGCATCACAAGGTGTCATGAAAGATAACAAAGGTGCTGCGACCCTTGGAGCATCAAAAATGCCCTCATTTGGCTCTCAAGGTGGTTTGAATTTGAGACCCCTGATGTAGACAGTCTTTTGTAACAATATTGCAGATGACCTGTAAGCTGGCTGCCATGGTGGTTATGTTTAAAATGTAGTTGTTGCTCCTCCATAACAGATCATGAGATCAGGATAATTTCACTGAAAGACTACTTAAGACATGAAGACAGTCATAAATTAATGCCACAGTGACCATATTGATAATCTTGTTATTGCTACTCCTCCTGTACAGATCTTAAAATCAGCTATTTATGAATAGATTGTCATATCTGCAATGGTTTTTCACTACAAGATTTCTTATGTTGTTGGTACTAAATGAAATGGTTTCAGACTGACATCCAACATAACCATCTTGAAAATCATTCTGTTGCAACTCCTAAACAGATGGTGATATTGGCATGTGTTTTTCATTAAAAGTTGTTTTGTTTTGTATATGAGAGATAGTTTCAATGCTCACCAATCAAAATAAATTAGGGTTTGATGATTGCCATGGATTCCTAGAAATTATTTTTGACTAGTAGACCATGAGTCCCTTTGTGAGACTCTTGTTCAACATTTTAATTTCAGATTTGCATTATTCTCAGTAAGGAAGTGGTTTAAACCATTGTAAAACTTACAGAGGAAAATTAGTGTTTAATACATAACTAATGGTGAAGACAGTAATGCTTTTAATTTTACTGCCACATACATATTAATTTGTCCAAAAGGAGCCATGTGTGTACATTCTTTCAGTCCTTGTGATGTCTCAGCAAGGGACCAAAGTTATTAAAGAGCATAGAGCAGTCTTTCTACGTAAATGTTATCTATTGAGGACAGTTGTATAGTTATATATAGTAGTCCTTCATGTTTTATATACTACTGAGTTGAATGTTGATCATTTTAAATTGAGTTTTGATGCTTTTATATTGCGCTTGCATGTTTAATGTTTCTAGTTAAAAAGTAATATTTTGAATCTTTTTATTTAAAGGCTTTGATTTTTCTTTGTTTTTAAAAAGATTTAAATTAAGCACATAAAACACATTTTTGATAGATTCATATTGAGCATACAAATGGTTTTAAAGTTTATCGATTGATGTAAAATTGAAGTTGGTCTTAAAGGCTCTTTTTTCATTCATCTATATGTACGGTTATAGTGCTATCCATGGGAGCCATAGAATATACCACCTTGTAGTGAGACCACCTTATAATGAAGTACATTATATAGTCTTCTTTCATAGTGCTGTCCATGGGAGCCATAGAGTATATTGTCTTATAGTTGGACCACTTTATAATGAAGTACATGATACAGTACTCACTTTAATGTTGCCCATATGGACACTAGAATATAGTGGGACTACCTTATAATGAAGTACATGATACAGTACTCCCTCATTATAATGCTGTCCATGGAAGCCATAGAGTATACTGCCTTATAGTGAGACCACATTATAATAAAGTACATATACAGCATACAGATAATTCCACTACAGAATAAGGACAAGATCCATGGCTATATCTGCTTTATAATGGGAACTGTGTAATAATGAAGGACCATATAGTGAGGGAGTGCTGTATATATGTACATCTGTCTAGTTTTGCATTTATATAGTAATCCTATTATCTATCCATCCATCCTTCTTTCCATCTGGCACACAATCTTGTTAGTACAATTAATCCCACAGCTTTTGATGAAACTTGGTACATGTATATAATATGGTTATTACCTGAAGATATGGTTATTTACAAATGTCTTTGCTCCCACAATTTAGTTTTATAGTTTTTGCTCTTTTTGTCTTGTAGCAGTGTGTGTCACAATCTCATTAGTGCCATTTAACTTGGTAAATGTTAAGGTCATCACCTCAAAAGACATGCCATCAGTAACACTTTGTTCTTGCAAATTTTTATTTTAGTTCTTATCCTTTCAGTCTGGTAGCTTAATACAGTTTATGATAAGTCTTGTTTGTGTAACTAGTCCTGCAGTTGTGTTAGATTTGGATGAATTTTGAGAGATGTTATGGTCATCACCTGAGGATATGCATTTCATCAAATTACTGTGTTCACCAAATTTTTATGAGTTACTGCCCTTTTTGTACTTATATCTGTATTCAGTGTATGACAAAATCTTCTGAATATAACTCATCTCACAAATTTCAGTGGATCATCGGAAAATCAATAATTCATGGTGCTGCTATGATTTTATGGAAGTTATTTCCCTTTTTGGATTTTTTTGGGTTTTTTTTTTTTTTTTTAAACTTTGAGGAAAGCTATAGTAAGTAGTTTATGAGACTAATAATCCAAGGGTTCCAGGTTTAATACCCATCCAGGCCAGCCTGTGTTAGCTGCCTCATTGTCCATGGTATGATATAGCCAAAAATGTGTTAAAATGCTGCAAAAAAGAAAAGAAAAACATTTTTTTTATACTTTCAGCTGAGATGTAATTTAAATCAGAACATTGTAATCTTACACTTTTTCATGGATTGGCATGAAATTGTGTACATGTTATTGTTATCATTTGTAGCTGAGTATATCAACAAGTCACTTTGATCTAATAATTTTTGTTATTGCCCTTTATGTCCTGAAGTTGAATCCTGTGTAAGATAGAATCTTGTAAACACAACATCTCTTGCAATTTTTAGCTCAACTGGTCATGGACCAAGAGAGCTTATGGGATGGTTTTTAACTTGTCATCCATCTGGCCATGTACATGTTTGTTATTGCTACTCCTAAACTGCCTGGAAGATTGCCATGAAATTTTACATACATATTCATCCCATTGTCTCTCTGATATCCATATGGCTGCCACAGCATTGATCTTGAAAATTATTTTTGTCACTACTCCTGAACGGATGTTCAAATCAACATCGGGTTTCCATTAAAATACTTTTATAATGTCAAGTTGGTCCTTAATGAAAATGGTGTTTTGACATCCAATATGGCTGCTATAACTACTTCTCCTGAATGGAAAGTCATATTGACATTGGGTTTTATCATAAGATATATTTAGCTCATTCTAAATGAAAATGGTGCTGATCTGATGTCAAAGATAGCTGCTACGGTGGCCATCTTGAAAATAGTGTTATCACAACTCCATTAGAATTTTATGGTCATATCAACATGGCTTTTTGCTGAAAGACTTCTTGTGATCAAAATTGTAACAATCTGATGTTCTATATGACCACCAAAGCAACCATCTTGAAAGTCTTGTTAAAGCTAATTCACCTGAACAAAAAGCCATACTGACATGGGGATTTCACCAGAATGCATCTTATGGTGTCTAGTTGGTCCTCATTGAAAATGGTGCTGCTCAGACAGCCTCTATGACTACCACAGTAGCCAGCTTGAAAATCTTGTTCTCACTACTTTTCCTAAATAAATGATCTTATCAGCATGGATTTTCACTGAAAGATTTTTTATGATATCTAGTTGGTGATAAATGAAAATGGTGTCAGTCTGATCTCCAATATGGTTGCCACCATGACTATCCCAAAATCCTACTGCAACTTCTCCTAGGTGGCTGGTAATATCACCAGAAGAATTTTTTCTAATTGTTCCAAAACGGAAATGACGATCATCTGATATCCAATATGGCCACAATCACATCCATCTTGAAAATCTTGTTGATACTCCTCCAAAATGGAGCCTTATCAACATGGTGTTTTCACCAAAACACTTATATTGTTGGCCCTAATGTTATAATGTTGGCCCTAAAATAAAATGGCTGCTGATCTGACATCCAATATGGCCACCATGGTGGCCATATTGGAAATCTTGTTAAGCTACTACTCTTAAATGGAATGTCATTTTCACATTAAGTTTTCATCAAAACACTTCTTATGGAGTCCAGCAGGTCTTCAATGAAAATCTTGAAAATATTGTTATCTCTACTCTTCCCAAATGGATGGTAATGTTAATGGTAATGGGGTTTTAACCATTATCACTTGTTGTGATACCTAGTAGATCCTATGAGAAAATGGTGCCTATCATACATCCAGTATGGCTGCCATTGTGGTTGTCTTGAAAATCTTGCTGTCACTATTTCCCCTGATTGGATGATCATAATGATACGGGTTTTTCACCAAAAGACTTCTAATGATGTCTACTTTATCCTAAGTTAGAATGGTGCTAATCTGAATGGTACCAATCTGAATGGTGCCAGTCTGAATGGTGCCAATCTGGCATGCAGTATGTCCATTACTGCAGCTAGTTTGATAATCTTGTTGATGCTGAAGAATATTAGCGATGTTGTTAATACTCATCAGTTAAAAGGAAGAAATCATTTTGAATTTCTGGAAATTCTTTTTGCCCAGAAGAGCAGCAGTCCCTTTGAGGGACTTTTGTAAGTGAAACTTAGTATTTATTAGTATTTATTATGGTCATTTGAAGCTGCATCTGTTGACAAATATTATTGCTCTTTATGACTTCGCTGGATGCAATGTGTAACAGAATAATTTGGCATATGGAGTTACTCTTCCAGTTTTTAGTGGATTGCTGTGAAACTTCATAAATATTATATAGTTCATCATCAGAAGATATGAATGTTAATCAGTCATTCTGATTACAATATTTTAAGAGCTGTGCACTTTAAAAAAAACAACTATATACTTTAGAAGTAGGAGAGTATATTTACAAAAGCAAATCACTCACCATTTCCATTTTTACCAAGTTGAGTTTTGATCTTTTATATTACTTGCATTTTTCAAGTTCATTTTTCCATGTACAGTTTGAAAGTGTTATTTTTTATCAATAAAGTCTTCAGCAAAAATTGTTTTAATAGATTCCATAAAGAACATGCAAATGCTTTTAAATTTCATTTCTGTATGCCAAGATTAATTGGTCATGCAGGGGACTGTGTGTGCATGCATGTTTTTATAGTCCTTGGAATATCTCAGCAGGAGTCATTTTAAATATCAAATGGAAGAGTAAATCTATCTACAACCTTACCAAGTACTCTATCTCTTTTTCTCTGTCCTTGTCTGTCTCTCTCTCCATCCCTATGTCAAAAATGTACAATTGACCATCAATATAAATTCCCTCAGTATACTGTTGCCCCCCTGATAACAATGGAAAGTTCATGGATTCAATGAAATTGTTTTATTTTTATTTTATCATTACTACATGAATTTTTCACTTAATTTTCATTATTGGATAATGAAAACCAATTTTTAATATGATTTCAAATCATTAAATATCCTTAGTTTGTGTTTTTATGCACATTTATGACATATGCTTGTTGGAACAATACACAATACAAAGCACCTTCATTTATGTAGGACATCTTTATGGCTCCTGTGTACTGCAGTATGATGAGGGAGCCCTGTGCGTAGATTTATTTTTAAAGATTTTTCATTTTATTTCTCATCCTATCCCATTCTTAGGAGGTCTGTATTTTACATTATAAATATTTTTTCTTTCCTGTAATTGTAATTGTTAGACATTTTGATAAACATGAAGAAAATTAATGTATCACTTGTATGTCACTCATACCTGAACTGGTGTGGTGGATATCAATGGACCATGGACCATTGTTGTTGCTGGCGGTGTGAGCATGACATGATTTAAAGCAGGCATGTGTGACTTAGAGCTTTCAGTCCGATCTGGCGGTGTGAGCATGACATGATTTAAAGCAGGCATGTGTGACTTAGAGCTTTCAGTCCGATCTGGCCCACTTACTTGTTTTATCCATTTATTTACATCATAGGGTGTTGCTTTAAAAATTTCTTATCCAGTCCACACCCTAAAGGAAGTTGCACATGTATGATTTTACAGGCAAATTGGCAGCCTGACAAACTTTAGGCCTTATGCTTATCACCACTATATATTATATACAATTCAAATCACCATCTTCAACCGATTTTCATACAAATCTTATTATGCAGTAAAGTTAATACTAATTCACACTGGGTAAGTTTCAACATTAAAGATATTGATTTTATATGATGTGTTACACTAATGAGTAGGGTGTGGTTAGCTCACTCTGGCAAAAGATCAGTTAAGGTGACAAATCTGATTATAATGATTCACCATTTGTGAATATTACCAGTATGGATTTTTACCAGACTTTGTGGATATATCTTTTTGACCAGTAGAGCATCATCTCCTTTGAGAGACTTGTGTTCAGCATTTCTGGTTCAGATTTGAGATATTCTCAGTTTGAAAGTGGTTTTATATGATTATAAAACTTATTGCTGAGAAAATTTATTGTTTAATACCTAATTGATGTTGAACACACATTTTTAATTTGACCTCCACATGCAGTTATTAATTTGTTCTAATTATGCTCTTCTTCAGAAGATATGCATATGTTAACCAGTCATTTTTACTCACTATTTTAAGAAGAGTTATGCACTTTTTTTTAATACCAATTATACTATTATATGGGTGGAAGGCAGGAAGGTAGAGCAAATTGCTCACCATTCCCCTTTTTTGTTTAAAGTTGTGGTTTTTCGGATCTTTTATAGTATTTGCTCTTTTCAACTTCATTCTATCCTTTTCTGTTTGAAAGGAGTATTTTGCACTAACAATAACTTGAATCAAGATCTTTTTAATAGATTGCAAATAGAACACCCAATTGCATTTAAACTTCCTCTTTGTATGCCAAGATTAATTGGTCATGCAGGAGACTGTGTGCATGCATGCTTTTGTAATCCTTGAAATATCTCAGCAGGAGTCACTGACACATCAGAGGGAAGAGCAAATCTATCTACCTATTGTCAAGCTTGCCAAGTACTTCTCTCTTTTTCTCCCTCTCCTCTTTCTCGCTCTTTCTCTCCATATGCCGAAAATGTACAATTGACCCTCTCTATAGTCTCTCAGTATACTGCTGCCCCTCTTTATAACAAGGGTGAGATCATGGATTCCATGAAATTGTTTTAATTTTTTTTATCATTGCTACTTGAATTATTTCATTTAATTGTAGTTCTTGGATAATGAATACCAAATATAATGTAATTTCACATCATTAACTACCCTTGGTTTGCATTTTTTAAACTCTTATCAGGACACAGCCATATTGGAACATCCCTCAACAGAAGGCTCCCATCATTTATAATGTAGGTCACATTTATGGCTGTCATGAATAAGTATCATGAAGAAATACACTCTGCATGGATTTATTTGTTTAATGATTCATTGTTTTATTTTTAATCCTACTCAATTCTTGGGCATTTTTCAATTTACATCATAAAATTGTCTTTGTTACTTGTAAATGTAATTGTCAAACATTTTAAAACCTAGGGGAATAAGTTATTTAAAGATATAAACAATTAAGATGATTAATTATTAGGATCAACTGATTGTGGTAATTGACATCTGCTAGAGGTCATTTATGTATTTTCTTGTGGGAAGACTATACAAGAAAACTATATAAAAATATTATTTTAGGTTAATAAGCCACAATAAACTAATCTTCAGAATCTAGAACATGGTGACCATGTTAGTGATTTGTGTGAGTAATTTAATTTATGGACATTGAAAAGGCAGTAACTGTTTATAAAGAAATTATGAAATATTCAAGCATGATTTAAAATTATAACAGAAGTTTTCCTTTTGCCTATTTATTTTACTTGCTAGTTAAGGATACACCATCTGACATAATTAAATCAATGTTCCAGTGTCTGTAATAAGAGTTTTCTGGGTTTTCTATTTTTAAGCATTTATATAGGCTTATAGGGTTTTTGTAACTTGCAGGATCCACATAAATATTGATATTTTTAATTTATTTAATAAAAGCATGCACATAAACATTTGTGAGTAAAACATATGGCTTAAGTTGTGTATGTATATATTGTCAATACTGTTCAGGTGTGTAAATAAGAAGAAAAACTTGAGAAGGGAATAAAATTAAACATTAATTATGCCATTTTGAATGTTTCAAATGGCTTTGTGACAAAAGCTAAGTCAGGGCACATTCAATATGAAGCTCTGGTTTAAATTGATATTTGTAAATTACAGGTGTGCTGATGATCAAAAGGTTTGGATGAAATGGATTATTATAAATATGCAGGTGTGCTGCTTGTTTCGAGTTCTGGATTAATTTGATTATTACAGATTGGGAGCTCTGGAGTAAAGTGATCATTGTAAATGCACAAATATGCTGCATGTCTTGAGTTTTGGATTATACTAATTATTGTAAACTTCACAAATATGCTGCTTTTCTAAAACTCTCAATAAAATAGTTAATTGTGAAATGCACTGCATATCTTGAGTTCTGGATTATACTGATCATTGTAAATATGTAAATATGCAGCTTGTCTTGTCTTTAAATTAAATTATATTGTAAATACACTATACATACTAGATTAAATCAGTGATAGTACACATCAGGGGTACTGGATTAAATCAGTGATTGCATGTATCAAGAGTACTAGATTAAATCAGTGATTGTACACATCAAGAGTACTAGATTAAATCAGTGATTGTGCACATCAAGAGTACTAGATTAAATCAGTGATTGTGCACATCAAGAGTACTGGATTAAATCAGTGATTGTACACATCAAGAGTACTAGATTAAATCAGTGATTGTACACATCAAGAGTACTAGATTAAATCAGTGATTGTACACATCAAGAGTACTAGATTAAATCAGTGATTGTACACATCAAGAGTACTAGATTAAATCAGTGATTGTACACATCAAGAGTACTAGATTAAATCAGTGATTGTACACATCAAGAGTACTAGATTAAATCAGTGATTGTGCACATCAAGAGTACTGGATTAAATCAGTGATTGTACACATCAAGAGTACTAGATTCAATCAGTGATTGTACACATCAAGAGTACTAGATTAAATCAGTGATTGTGCGCATCAAGAGTACTAGATTAAATCAGTGATTGTGCACATCAAGAGTACTGGATTAAATCAGTGATTGTACACATCAAGAGTACTAGATTAAATCAGTGATTGTACACATCAAGAGTACTAGATTAAATCAGTGATTGTACACATCAAGAGTACTAGATTAAATCAGTGATTGTACACATCAAGAGTACTAGATTAAATCAGTGATTGTGCATATGCAGATATTCTACTATGTAGATTTCTAGTTTGAAACTTATTGCATTTAATCTATTTCTGAACACTGCACAATACACACTTTCACTGCAAGACAGTCTTAGTCAATACTGCAAAATACAAATGTACACTGTAAGATGGTGTTTATCATCACTGCAAAATACAAACTTACACTCTGAGACAGACTTAATCTTCACTGCAAAATACAGCCTTACACTGCAAGACAGTCTTAACCACCACTGCAAAATACAACTTACCCTGCAAGACAGTCATCAAGATAATAATTATGACTTTTTGAATGCTTCAAATGTCTTAGTGACCAAGTCACATTCAGGGTGCATTCAATTATGTGACTCGAGTGAGTGTTCTCATGGTGTATGTGTACTATCATTTCAAATAGTCACAGAACATATGTAACTTGAACTGAAAGCATAGTTTGTGTTGATCAAACATACTGTCTGCAAATATGGACTCTGCCTTTTTCTATTGAATTACAGGACTCCTGATAAAATTGTACATGAGAACATTATCGAGGGACAAAGCTTTACCAGCTTGAATTCATGATTGGATGGTTGAAGATACATGACATATATCAGGTAGGGATGTAATGTGACATATGTCATATAAGGATGTAATGTGACATATGTCAGGTAAGGATGTAATGTGACATATATCAGGTAGGGATGCAATGTGACATATGTCAGGTAGGGGTATAATGTGACATATATCAGGTAGGGATGCAATGTGACATATATCAGGTAGGGATGCAATGTGACATAGAGTTGTGGGGAAGTATATAAAGAGGAAGAAGTATGCAGTTTGTTCCTATTCCTGTTCTTGATTTTTGTTTTAATATCAGTCTTTTAGTTTTGTTCAGTTATAATTTGAGAAGATTTATTTGTTTATTTAAATTATTGGCATTACAAAGTGCTCATTGACTTCAGACTGAAGTATTACTTTGGGATTGTCATGAATTAATTCAAAATCGTTCTGGATAATATCATTGTGATACATCAAGACTGTTAGTATGTAGGCACATTCCAGACTATTGGTACATCTGCACATTCAAGACCTGGAATTCATTTGGAACACCACTGGAATTAATTCGGAACTCTCTATACTTTGGACTTGTGATAGAAATTTTAGGATTATTTGGGATTTAATTCATAATACCATAAGTTCCTCTTAAATTTTCATTTTATAACTTGGAGAATTAAATTATTTGTTGAATTTTCACAAAACTTGTTGGTTTTGCTTTTTCTGTTGCTTAGTTTAAGACTATTGAGTCACATCAGTGGAAATATGAGAAATTATGAATTACATGGAAAGATTTTACCCATTTCAGCATATTTATTTGGCACGATTCATTGAACTTTTTGCTGATTTTCAGAAAAGTTTAACCAGCAATAATGCTGCACAAGCTTCATTTGGTTATTGTAAGATACAAGGATTGATTAATAAACCATGGATAATATGTTTCAGCAAAGGATGTGTGATAAATAACTTGTCATGAAAAAATTGACATTACTTTGTCAATAGCACTTCAGCACATTGTGTGCATTGGGGCTGTATATACATCTAACATCCCACTACTGGTAAATACCAAAATCGGCATGTCCACCAATGTATGGTCGTGCTGAGTGCAATTGGTAAAATGATGTTGATAAGTAGATAATCATTAGAAGCATTACTCATTTGCAGAAAATCAGGAAGCACTTGATTATGATAGTTGATCTAGAAGTCAAGCACTTGCATGATCACACTGAGCTTTGTTAATATTAATCAATGTTAAAAGTTTCTTTACACTCACAGGAAATCAACTGAGTGTGATTTTTAAACAATCACGTATATTTAAGGCAGGGGAATTAGTTCAACAAAGAAGTGATTCATGCAATGCACATCCTAGAGAAGAAAAAAAACTTGTATACACTGAAATTTAGAAACTTTTGGTGATTTATGACCTGTTGCAAATTGGCTGTGCAGGCTTTATGTTGCATTAAATCAATGTGACCTCAGTAATTGTGTTATACATCAAAGGAGTCCATTGTTATCAACCTTTGCAAATTTGAGGATGTTTTAAATACTCCTTAAGCCATTTTTATTAGCTACAAAGTACTTTTTAACATGTTTTCTTTGTGATTACTTTAGGATAGATATTCAGGTAAGAGTAGCACATGAAAATACACACCAGCCTAAGCAATGTTTTGTTATTTTGGATTGCTTTGACCCATAACTCTGTTACAACATCCATTTTTAAAAAGTGTAATACTCCAGCATTTCCCAACCAATCATCATGAAATAGCATCTTTGTTGTACAAACTGCAGTGTATACACAGAGCTGAACTTTCATCATGCTCCACTGGCAAAGATTGCTGTAGCAAATAGCTTAATAATAATAGATAATATGAAGAAGAAAGACTGTTTTCAGAGGGTGAATCAATTGCAAATAAGAACTAATCTACCTTGAGCCCCTTCTATTATGCACATATATTCAAACTAGTTATAATATACACACATGCACACACACACACACAACAAGCAAAGACAATACCTCAACAACTATTCACATAAATGCTACATTGCTGCTGTAGTGAAAAATAGGAGGTGGAGGTGAGTAATGTATCTTAGACTTCAAGAGGTACCTTATTAAGAAATCCATATTATTTAGGATTTCATCAATCTGGTGTTGTGGAAGGAAGAAATATTGATTCAGTATCATGAGGAATATTGTTTCAAACAAGAGCATGTGATAGTTGAAAGTTGCATTTGAATAGATCTTGGCCTGGCTTGAGTAATTTTGATCTGTTATTGATCTTGGATTTAGGTACCAATATCCTCTTTGTTGAAAATTATTGCTCTGATAAATAGAGGCAGACTTGTAGAACCTTATACATCATTTTGCCCTTTCTTAAGAATATTCTTTCATGTATTGGTAAAACTTAGATTGTAAGCATTGCATTCTGAACATAATTTGTTTGCTGAACAGGAATTATTTTACATGCTGTTCCTGCAGTTGGAAACTTTTTCTCATAATTGTAGCAGATGCTTTCCCCCAAATTATATTACAATATTCAACACAGATTTGATTGTAACTTTTTTAAAAATTAACTCTGTATTGTAATGGAATGAAGTCTGTTTATTCTTTAGGTGCCAAAGAGAGGAGTTTTTATTTTTTTTAATAATAATTTCAATGAGGAGACCATTGCAAGTTTTCTCTTCAAATATGCCAAGAATTGTATAAAAAGATATCAACATCAGACCAGTTTTATCATAGAAAACATATACAATATCAGCTTGCAATTTTGCTCATTTCTGCCATGTAGTTATGAGTACAGCTTTGTCTGTGTTGAGACTCTTACCCTTTTTGCACTATATTTTAAATCTATTGACAACAGTTTGAAGGTTTTTCTTAAATTCAGCTTGATTGCTCTGAGCATCAAATAATGTAGTGCCATCAGCATAAATGTCAGTTGAGACTGTAAATCCTATTTTTAAGGGTTGGTCAGTTATGAACATAATTAATAACAAAGGCCTTAAGAGAGAACCTTGTGGTACTTCATAACTTATGGTTTTATTTCAGATTGGTGCCTGTTGAATATTACATGTTGAGATTGGTTGCTCATTAAGATTTGGACCACTTAAGCATATCTTCACTACACTGATTTTTTTACTTTTCAAGAATTTAATAATTTACTAGGTTGAAAGTCTTTTGAAAATCAATCATTATGATATCTACTAACTTTCCTTTATCCAAGGCTTTCAGCATTTTTCGTTCATAGAGGTAAGTGCAGTATCATAATCTAGATTGATTTTCATGAAGTAGATAGTAAGTGTTGAGATAGTTCATACAAGTATTATGTTGATGATTTATAGTACGTTAGCAAATAAAGAATTTATTAGATCTGTAGTAGTTTACATCTTCTTTTCATCCAGCTTTGTTTAGTGTTGTTACTTTAACACTTTTGCAAGATTGCCGAAATAGACTTGTTCTAAAACGGTGATTTCAAAGAAATGTAAAACTGTTGACAATAGCAGGTGCAGCTGCCTTCAGAAGTGTTGGACCTATCAAGTCAGATCCTGTAGATTTAGCAATAAAAATATTCTTTAAGCCATTTAAAAAAAAGAACTTTGAACTTTTTCTTGGAATTTCAGATTTTCTATAATCTGGAAGTATTATGGAACTAAAGTGTATTAGTTCTGAATGATCAGAGTCTATCTTACTTTCATTAATTTTGAAGGCAATGTTTGCAAAGAATACATTGAAAATATTTGCAGCAGCATCTGGATCATAAACATGGTACGTCATTGCATCTGAAATAGATTAATATAACACTCATGTGTTGGTCTGTATAGAACAGGAATTCTTTTTTCTTCACATTTTGTGGATTTTAAAGGCACTTTTATCAGCTGTATAATCAAATAAAATATAAACTATGTGTTTCCCAACAATGCACCTAAGCAGTCAGCCCAAGTTGGCCCAGGCAGTTATCGACCCCATGATCCTTGAATTACGGGTCTGAAGCTATATTAACAGAGCTGCTGCAGCTCCCAGGGAAACAGCAATAAATACTTTAATAAAAATTATTGATATGTTACTGATTTCTTCTTTGAATGAACATGTATTATTTCCATACACATACAAAAACTTAAATAACTGAAATATATTTAAAAAAATAAATATAGATAGAGAAAAATATATATATTTGGCTTTATCTAGAAATGGTAAAATAAATGTAATTTGTCAAACATGTAAAGTTTGGTTATTTGATCCTGACTTGTTATGGAGTTCTGATAAGGTATATTAAATCGCTTTCCAGATACATCAACCAGATAGCATGAGGGCAATAACAGAAATATTTCTAAAAAAATTATTTTTATTTTATTTTCGCCAAATTGAAAAGACATGTTAATTTACTCAGCACAAATATTGTTACATGTATAAACATATTGTCTGTGTATTTCAGTCTCTCTTCAAAGCCAGAGGTATGCATTTTTAAAGCCACAGCACAGTCATCCTTAGATCAAAGAGACCGTGTAGTATGTATTGAGCAGAAATGATTGACTACTTTATCAGGTCTTTTTGTTGTGAAAAGACACAGTATGTTTTTGATTGTGGTCTACATTATTTATCTGTGGTTACATAAGATGTTGGCAGAAAAAGATCTATTCTGTTTGCTGATAATCATATGCAGAATATATGGCATAGACACTGATCTGCAGACTCATGTACAACAGTTTTTGTGGATCTTCACTCTTTTCAGCACACAAATCATATGTAAATATGGTATGAGTAACACAAAATCATATCTCATCAAAGTGGAACCACTTTTTACCATTCCATGTCTGTGTGTTATCAAGTTTTAAGAACTCTTAATTTGCTTCTGAATCAAATTGTGGAATGAAATTGAAGTCATCTGATAAGGTAGAAAAGCTTAGTTTTATATGACAGTTTTGGCATGTAATCATGATTGGCTAAAGTGACTGAAATTGAAGGTTTGATAATTGGTTCTTCAATGTTCAGCAGATCAAAACACCTGTCAAATGAAATCTTGTCACAACCACCAATTATCAACAGTTTTTAAAGCAAATTTAAGCAAAATGAAAATTAGAATGAGTGAAGAATCATGTGTTAGAAAAACATATTTAATGTTAATTTTATATCAATGTTATCAAAAAGATATCACTGAAAATATTAGGTATCACAATAGTATATCAAATTACATATCAGTGTGGCTGTAATGCCATTAAAGTTTTTTTAAAGCTAAAATTACAGAATTTTGTAAAAAGATTTCCAGATTTTTTGTTTCAAACATCATAATATGTATAAAAATAACATTTTCTAGAGTATCTAATACTTATATCTGGCACATAGGTATATTATAAATATATCGTCTACATTTAAAATACATAGTCCATTGGAACAATATGTGCCTGTATGCACACACGTATTTATGGAATCTTTTTGCACATCTGTAACAGTTGAAGAACTGTTTCTATATGCGTCTTAATTAAATTGTTTGATCACCTTTAAATTGTACTGACCTTAAGTAATAGCTTAGTTTACTTGAAAAAAAAAGACAACTTTGAAAAAATGACTCTCCTGTTTCACACTGGCTCAGGCTATATTAATTAGAAGGTAATGAACTTTCCAAGGTCATTAAATTGAAAAACAATATATGGCAAATTTTTTCCCCTTGCTTGGATGTCGAATGCAAGCTTTGTGAGAACAATGCAGTTACCATTCCAGTTTGAAACTTGCTTGCACTTTATCGAGTGGAATGTAGATAGCACTCCAGAAGTTTTGGGCCAACATTTTTGTACATATTTTGTCAGCTCTGTAGGAATACTAATGTCTTTTATTACCCATTGAACCTATTATACTCAACCATTCATCAGAATCAGTGAGTGGATGTGTATCAATAAGATTAACTCAGCCATACCAAAAGGAGGTTACAGTGACCAAGTTTTTATGCTTGAGTGATGTTTGTTATTTTGGATGTTTTGTTCTTTACACCAGCCATATTTTGGACACTATTACAACTAGGCTCATCATAGTTGGTCAGTAAATGTATTTCAATGTTGCTAACTCAACAGAAACAGTCATTCACTATACCGAACTATTTTTAATGATTACCAAAAGCACTGTACCCAGTATCTATTGATACCACAAGAACTACATCTGACAAACTTTGTGAACTTTGTAAGCACTGCACATCCATGCAAAAATAAGTCATGGTACCTACTTTCTGTGGTTGAGTGACTTTATCACATTTTCATTCTATGTAAGGGACAATGTATCTACAACTCTCAAGAAACTTTACATGTATATACATCTCTGCAGGACTACATTGTCAATACAGAATCACTGTGGCCTAGTTTTAGGCTTGATTGACATCCTTTCTGTATTGCATTTTACCTGATAGCTTTAATACTGTCAGCCATACACTTGTGAAATGTTCTGTATTGATGCATTTTAATGATTTGTACATATATATGTAATAACAAAATTAGTTCAAATATAAAACTCACATTAGTGGGAAATAAAACATAGTGGTCACCGTTCTGCCTGCAGTGTCAGCATAGACAACAGTTGAGGATTTTGGTTAAAGTTTTTATTGTGCATACGCTTCCTAAACGCCTTGATAGATTCTCTTCACACTTGGCATGAATCATTATGAAACAAAGGTGATTCATTCTACATGTTAACTCGCCCGTTTTACCTTGGAGCCAAGTTTGACTTCAAGAAAATTTATGTTAAGGTTTTGGTGGAAGTTTTTTCATTTGGTTATATTTGCTAAATTTCTTGATAGATTCTTGTTACACTTTAAAGAAGGGTTGACCAACCTTTCTTGGCTGGCGGCTAAAACAGAAAAAATGCTTCAGGTCATAGGCCACATGAAAAAGAACAGTTTAATAATAAAATACAAAAATCCAACACATTTATTACTTGACACTATAAACATGCTTAATACATGGTTGTAATAATATTGCTAAATGAGATAGTTACATACTGTGGTAGATGCATAAAACATCCTCAAAAAGCAATACAGAAAAATGGAATAAGTACATGATTAATTAAAATGGATATTTTCAAAAGGACTTCCTACATGGCTGCTGGCTGCTCATTGTGAAGGACTGTGCTGAGCAGCATGTGGGCCAGAGATTGAACATGCTTGCTTTAAAGGATTAATCATTATGAAAAAACTAGGACAATTCATTTTGCAAGATGCTTACTCATCCCTTTTATGTTGATAGACATACAAAAATCAATGTTCACATTTTGGTGAACATTTTTTCATTTGTTTATACCAACCTTTGACCTTGGGGTCAAGATCTCACACTTTACAATAGTCCTTTATTTGTAGTTGCAGCATGTAGACCCAGACCTTCTATAGCTTGTATACATGTTCAGCTGATGATGTTTGATGCTGCAGGCCCCACTCTTATCACAATCCAGCATGGTCATTGTTCTATGTAACCTACAGAATGTTTGTGTTTTGAGAAAAATCTTGTTTGTAAATTTTAACTGTCATCACTTTCTAAAGAGTTACCTGTAACACAGCACATTTGTGCAGAAAACTGGCTATGTCCTATCCAAGTGAAAGATGTTTCCATGGATATCAATATTTCTCATTCAGCATCTCATTTTTTAATATCATTTTTGAAATATTTGTAAATGCTTTCTTATGAAGCACCACTTGTCATAATTTGAAGAAAACCCCACCTAAAATAAGTTATCTATTAGAACTAGGGAAAATAATCACAAATTGACCTTACCCTCTCTGTATACTTGAGACTTCCTATGGATCAGATTTTGGGGAAAATGATCACTAATCTGACCTTTCCTTCACTGCACACTTGAGATTTCCTATGGATCAGATTTGGGGAAAATGATCACTAACTGACCTTTCCCTCTCTGCACACTTGAGATTTCCTATGGATCAGATTTTGGGGAAAATGATCACTAATCTGACCTTTCCTTCACTGCACACATGAGATTTCCTATGGATCAGATTTTGGGGAAAATGATCACTAAACTGACCTTTCCCTCTCTGCACACTTGAGATTTCTTATGGATCAGATTTTGTATCTACCATATATACTCATTTATAATCGAGTCAGATTGCAAATAACAAAGATCATGATCTGCTTTAGCATAATGCGCATACATATCAGGGTCTGTGTTGTTCTATTGATTATTCCTAACAAACTGCACAGATCCAGATCTGCTGATTCGTTATGCAATGGCAGATTTGGGTCCATTCAGTTTGCAGTTAAACTCATCTTATAAGTGAGTATATACTGTAGATAAACAGGAATTTAACTTGACTGAAATTTTCTGGAAATTGATCAAGTAAATAGGACAAAACATTGGCATCTAACTGAGCTTTCATTGAGTCACATAACAAAGATAAAAATGAAATATTATGGTAGTTCAGAATTAACTATAAACTGATTAATCTTAAGCCGTGTGTGACAGAACCAGGATATGAGATCAGTAGATTTTAAAAATACATTAAGAAGATTGGCTTCTAAGTCTGTAGGATTCTTATCAACATAAATTTTATGTGTAAAAAGGTGACTGAAAACAAAACAGTTGCATTTTGCTATAATATATACTCTTTTTGTATCGTAATATAACAGCAAAGTTTTGAGAATGAATCAGATCATGATGGCAATGTTATAATAATAATTAATTAATACGAATCAGGGAATGTAATTATTAAATAAGCAAGGAAGAGTTGTATATCTCATAGTTCACTGCAAATATTTCTTTTTATAAAATCGACAAGCATTTTTAGTTTTCTTCAGAAGTTTACTTCCTGGTGTCCACTGATGACATTCATTGTGATTATTAACAAGTATCAAAACTGTATATACTCACTTATGAGTATCCTGATCTGCCATAGCATAATGCACCTGCAGATCACAATCTATGGTGTTTGTTCTGCTGATTACTCCTAACAAACTGCACAGACCCAGATCTGCCAGCACATTGTGAGATAGCTGATCAGGGTCTGTGCAGTTTGTAGTTGGGCTCGTCTAGCAAATACATAAATCCAGATTTCCCCTATGTGTCACTGTTTCTCCATATGTCTGGTGATATAATTTTTTGGCCTTTATACCTACTGTCCTGAAATACATTTTACATGAAACACTCAAAGCTCAGGACTTTTGATACTTGCCTGCACTTGCTTGAACTTTGATTTCCAAGCATTGATGAACTTGTAATAATTTTTAGCCAATGATTTTTAGCATTGTGAGAAAGTGGACATTTTGGCATTATAACATGAATTGACCAAAGCAGATTTGTCTTAAATATTCTTCTGAAAACATTTTGAAAACAATAACAATTAAACCAGACAAAAAAAGTAAAAAAGTTTACACAAGTGTTTCTGCTGAAATCATTTTTTGGTTGGTCTCCATTTTATCTCACCTCCAACAAAGATAGGCCACATTTTAATCAAAAGCTCACAAGCCATCATGATGGACCACCTTTGTTTCCTTTATTAGTTATAACACTTCAATAAATATTCTGCTTCTGGCCTTAAATTCTCCATATTATGCCATTCAGATAATCAATTTACAGCTTGCTATGCACATATGTCAGCTGTTCTGGCCAGTTCATAATCCAATTAAAGTAATCACTC
Source organism: Megalonaias nervosa (assembly GCA_016617855.1). Classification (NCBI taxonomy): domain Eukaryota; kingdom Metazoa; phylum Mollusca; class Bivalvia; order Unionida; family Unionidae; genus Megalonaias; species Megalonaias nervosa. Next base: position 60,053 of record JAECUM010002328.1, read on the forward strand.
AACACAAATCATTGCAGCAATCACTGCATATTACTAGGTGTTTGACCAAGGAATAGTGAAGGCTGCAGGGGCCTGAGAGTGACATACCATATACTACTGAGAATGCATATGTATGGCTGCTATACAGTGGGGTTCACAATAGTTTCCATATTATGATCCATGGGTGGGGATATGGATGTTTCACAGGGGCAGAGGGCAGGGAGAGACCCAGGGGCCAGTGCTGGCTGTATAATGCTGGTATTTAAATGACTGTACCTTTTCATGCCAAGAAAGTCTGGACATGAATATAGCGTGAAGATCACAGTGGTTTCAAAGTTATCACCCATAGGTGGGAATAAGGATGGTCTACAGGGGGATAGGGGAGACTCAGGGACCAATGCAGGTTGCATAAATGACTGGGCCTTTTCATGTTAAGAAAGTTTTTACATGGGTATTGGATGAGTATTTCAGTGGTTTTCAAGTTATGACCCAGACCAAACAATACATGCATGCTCATAGAAAATGAATTATGTACCCCCTTCCCCCCCCCAGGGTATGATTCTTTCTGATGAGAAAAATGTAATCCCCACTTCCTAAACATTTAGTGTTGCATGTTGTAACCAAATTTCTACAAGTGGTTATGGTCTCACAAACTGCTTTAAGATCGTGTTGACAATGATGACATCACTAAATTTTCTCAAGAAAGGGTAAGCCAAATATATGCAACTGTAAATTTAAAGTTTGCAAAAATATATTTGGGTCAAGACAAACTTACAGACTCTTAATTAGGTGCAAGCAGACAAAATTATTTTGTAAATCTAGTTCAGGTAATGTTAATGTTATTGCTGATAACATAAGTTTTTGATAGCATTTTATCCATGATTGTTTTTAAAATTGCTGTCATGGTTAGAGCATTGTATTTGTGATCTACATCGATTTTGACATGCTTGCAGAATGAAGGAGTATAATGTTATGATATCCATCCATCTATCCCTGTACATCCCACTGTCAATTAACTTGTGTCAATTTCTTACAAGCTTTCTTAACAGCAAATATTTTAAGGGGGGGGGGCCACAAAACCAAATTTTGTTTCATGTATTGCCATGCACAAGTCCAGTTCCCAATATATTGCAATATACTATTATGTTCTGGCAATACCCAAACCTATTATGTGGTATGTAATTAAAGTTATTTCAAGGAACCTTTTTCCTAGTTTGTGAAAGTGACCATGACAATGGACCTATTGATCACATGTCAGTCGATTTGTTTTTTTGCCCCATGTGGAAGCCATTCACAAAACTTGGTCAAGGTATGTGGTTTGGAAACTTAACTACAGAAATCATTAATTTCTTACTGGAGGTCCCAGGTGACCGCATGGCCTAAGGTACTAGCCCTTTATAGATCACTGATATCTCACCTCAGTCCATGGGAGTTCAAGTTATGTGCTCAGCCTATATGGGTATATGAAAAAGCCTGCCAGCACCTATCTGTGGGTCTGGGGTTTTCCCATAGTTCTTCCTCCACCAGATATACTGGCCACTATGTATAACCTATCATGTGCTGAAAGATGGTGCTAAGGCTACCACCACAACAATATTATCTTATTAGACTGACTTTGACCATGGACAATCACAGTTTAATAGTTTCTTTCTCACCCTATGTTTTATCCATCCACAAGAGTTGTTCAAACAACTTAAACTGGCATATACTCAATGTTAAGTTTGTTTTACAAATCTATATTGGAAAGTTCCCAGTAGCTTCCTGTGGGTCAGTGATTCTTACCAAGGTTTTCCTGGGTTCTTCCTCCACCTGTTATACTAGCCACCATGTATAGCCTATCCGGCACTGAAAAAAAGCATTAAGCCCCAAAGCGACAACAACAGCAAATCTATATTTCATGTGCAGAAGAATCCACTGGGGGAGGTGGTGTATTATGCAGATCAGGATCTTTGTTGTTGGCAGTTTGACTTTTCTCAGTTAAAATGGACTAAATAACTAAAACCTATGCAGGTTGTTTGTTTTAATCTTTTCTAAAGATCTACTTCATAATGGATCAAAAGTACAGATACAGTTATTTGGCTTAAGTTGCCTCAAGCGTTGTTGCAAGTTTCTAGACATTATTAGCTGGGTGAACAAAGACAGAAGTGTTAAACTCTTACAGAGATCATTTATAGTTTGGAAAAATATCAACATTGGCTCAAATACATGTATTGCACATGGGACTAGAAAGACTTCTTATGATGTCTAGTTAGTCCTAAAGACAAATGGTTCTGCAGGCACTGCCATTATGGCTACCACAATGGCCATCTTGAAAATCATTTTATCACTACTTCAACTGAATTGATGGTTATATCCACATGGGTTTTCATGAAAAGACTTTTTTATGATCTCCAGTTAGTCCTAAATGAAAACTGTGCTTATCTGACAAATAATACAGGCACAACATCAGCTATCATGAAAATTTTATTTATGCTTCTCTTCCAAAATTGAAAGATATGAAATCATGGGGTTTTCACCTGAAAAAAACTTTTTATGGTGTCTGGTTAGTCCTAAATAAAAATTGTACTGATCTAGTTCTTTGCTTCTTTCCCTGAGTGAAATTTCCAAGTAATTGTTCTATAATGATCAACTTGTCTTGCAGGAAATTTCTTAAAATAGCCTGCTCAAGGCAATGGTTTTTTGACCTGTTGAACCAACTTTTGTCATCCTCCTTTAAGACACTGTAATATATATATATATATATATATATATATATATATATATATATATATATATATATATATATATATATATATATATATATATATATATAAATTAATGTTTTATTTGAGTAATGCTTTCCTTTATACATTTTGATACCTATTATTTAGGTAGTGATTATCATTTCAAGATGTAACATTGATCTAGAAACTGCATCAGGTTGGTTGTTTTTTGTGGAATATAAGCAGTTGCTAAGCATGATTGCTTACTCATTTCTTAATTGCATATTTTTATGTTAAGCCATCCAGGATATGTACCTTATGTACTTGCTTATAAGTCGAGTCAAGCTGCCAAAAACAAAGATCCCGATTTGCCATAGCATATTGTGCCTGCAGATCAGGGTCTATGCTGTTTGCTGTACTGATTACTTGTAACAAACTGCACAGACCCAGATCTGTTGGGGCATTATGTGACAGCAGATCTGGGCCTGTGCAGTTTGTGGTTGGACTCAACCTATGAGCAAGAATAGACAGTACATGTAATAAAATAACAGTCCTTGATTTTTTGCCCATACAGGTTTCCAAATGCGTATCTGCAGACTCACTGCATGCTTCCCCCCTGAAAAGTAATGTAGACAAGACTGATTCAGTTGCAGTTTATTTCTGAATAAACATGCTTGCAAGTCAGTGTCGATTGCTGATCTTAAAATTACTATGAAAGTAAATATTGGTTAGACAACATGTAATACAATTTAAAAATTATGCTTTTTGAAATTTGGCTGCTAACGAGAACTAGTAGGATATCTGTACACAAATTTACAATTACCTATATGCACCTAAATGGAACTCCATGGAAGAATGAAGTCTGAATACATATATATTATACAAGTTTTTAAGTTTTCACTGAATGAGGCAGTTGGACTCATCTAATAAGCAAGTATATATGGTAATCTAAATTTTAGTCTTGCTTTAAAGATATTAATAGACCATTTGCTTATAAGATTTGGATTTCAGGTCTGACCGAGTTTTGTTCTCAAAATAGAAATTTGGTGTGATTTTGGGGCCAGTTTGCATTTTTACCAATTCTGCTCAACTAAGTAGTATTTTGTTGTCAAGCTCACCTTGGCAGAAGTTTAACACAGCAATAGTGACATCAGTATATGTGTCTTTGCATCCACCCAAATATTAGATCAACTGCAATGTTAAAGTTTTTACTTTCCTTTTAACTGTGATCAGTTTTCACCAGATTTTGGAATATAGCACAGGACAAGCTCAGCCAGCTTCTTGTCGATTCTAAACAATATTGGCAAACTTAAAAGCAAGACTTTTCTACACTAGTAGATGTGATTGATCAGATGTAGATTGGAAAATGTGAATGATTATTTTGTTCGATCACAACTTGAGCAAATACATTCTACACTTACACAGAAATTTAAACAAGTATTAGTTTGATCCACACTGTCTTTTTGCAAGAAAAGTAGGACAATTGTAAAGTTAAAGACAGCTAAATCTGTTTCACATGTATATAGTTAAATATTGGATATGATTTGTTCAAAGTTCATTACTGAAAGTTACTTGAACCATCAAAGTTGTAATGGCAAGTGGGCCATGAACTAATAAGAGGGACCAACCATTTTCAGCTCATCTAACTGTTAAGCTACATGAGCAAGTGTGATAGGTTTCTGCAGGACTGCCAGCATTTGCAATTTTCAGCTTCTTAAAACTGCTCACACAATTTTAAAAAATAAATTTTAACAGGAGCATTTGACAGAAAGACCTTATACAGCTCTGTAAATTATGCCAACCTGCCATCAGATATGGTCACTTTTGAAATTATGCTAACCTGCCATCAAATATGGTCACTTTTGAAATTATGGTCATCATTAGTACAAGAAAAATGCCTTCAAATGACTTTTTCTTAAACTCCACTCAGCAAAAGCTGACTGAACTGAACAGTATTCTTCTTTTGAGGTCCTTTAATTTTGTGCACCTGATTCAGTTTGCCATCCAGTATGGAAGTTAATGCTGCAATAGAAAAACTTCAAAATAAATTCTTCCCTAATAGAATTGGATCTAATTTGACAGCATCCTGGCATCACGTCTGGGGTTTTTAAATTTTATACAGATAAGATCAGGTATGGCAACCATTACTAAAGAAAATAGAAAGACTTTTAATGTAACATCTTCTCATGAACCACTGCAAAGAATATTACCAAATTTGCCAATGTGTCCTGCAGCAACAAGGCTTTTCATTGATGGTGCAATAGCTGCTGTAACAGAAACTAGAAAAACTTTGGAAAGACTAATTAAAAATATTGCACAAAATTGAACCAAATTGGACAGAAACCTTACAGACATTAAGACCTTTAAAATTTGTACACATTATCCTGATCCAAAGTCAGACATGGCTAAATTAGTAAAAAGAAAAATGATTGACTATCTAGATAATACCTGGTCAGCAATTGTTACATTGATCTACTAGGCTAATGTCATCTAGATGAGTGATGTCAGGTCCATCTGAGATTCATGTGTTATGTAGACATTAAATCCTAGCTTTATTATCACCACTGACTACTAGAATTTGATTTATAGAATTTAGTACACATTCTTACTAGAATTTACCCCTTTCATGAACTGCATTCTATCAGATGTAGCTGTTTATACAAAGAAACCATGAAATATAAATGTATTTTCTTTTATGTGAGAGGAAACAAAACAGGTGTCAAAAGTCATAAACTCATGCCTCAAGCTGTATACAGTTTGATAAGTGCCCAAGAATAGACTCCAAGGTTTATTATCATCTGTGTCTGAATTCACCTTTGGGAGAAAAGTGAGGATAGTGGGTCAGTATTAAATCTGACAATGGGGCAGTTGTAGAATTTGTGAGCAGAGTGTGCCAGTCTTCATTGACACTGTCAAATTAACTGCTGATTTTTATGAGCACAGTGTGCCCATCTTTTTTGTTATTGTCAAATTAGCTGCCAGTTTGCACAGCTTTATCTCTTCATCACATGAATGATCTTACTACATACCCAGCTTTAAACAGCATAGCTCCAGATCTGCCATCACAAAATGTGCTTGAAGAACAGAATTTGTGTTGTTTCATGAAAACAATAAAAATAAAAATCGTCCAACCCTGACATGCAACTACATTATGAGACAGCAGATATACAATGCTTCCATTAGAAATGATCATGTCAAATTTTGTAAATTTAATGTTTTCTTTTGTGCTTATTGTTCGTAATGTTTATCTCTGTTTTGTAATTTCCTTTGACACTGATTCTGTTAGAGTCAAAAGCACTTACACTAATTAAAAGTTTTTGTTATTTGTCTTAATCCTTGACACAAATGATACCTTGTTGAATCTAGTGCAGTTGTAATGACTGTTCACCATATGATCTAAATTCTTTTTACACACACGGACACACATACACATCACTTTCAATTACCCTCCTCCCGATGCACACTTTGGGTTAACTTCCCTCAGGCAGGCATACATTTGAGTATTAAAAAACTGGTAAAACTGACTGATACAGCCTTGAAATTATTAAAAATATACATTGTGTTTGATATAAAACTGCTCTCAGTTTTAAAACTATTAAATGGAAGCAGGCTAGAGTACATACAAATACAGTAAACCTGTACCTTAACTTAATATTTAGAACTTGTATCCAAATCTAGACTAATTTGTGAAGTATTTAGGTGTATCAAATGGTTTTTCTAACATTGAGAAATTCTGACAAAAGAAACAATAAGAAAGTTTACATTGTATCAGCAGGTAGGAGAATTTATGCATTTATAAATTTCATACACGTCCATGTCATTCCAAGCAATTAATTACATGCATGAAATATGTAGCTGATGATTTTTAATAAGTGTAATATAATTAAGAACAAATGACCATTAGAAACATGATATTCAACAAAACAAATTAATAAAGCTGATATAAAGATGAAAATTATAGATTTTTAGACCAAATATTTAGATTTTCTGTTTGCAGTTGTATGTTATACTTGGGTACATATCATACAGTATGCAGTTCTGTTCTGTTGTCAATAGATAACAGAATGCATGCATTTTCCATAGAATCAGCATTTATCTTTTCAAATTATTATCACATTAGAAAATAGAAATTTAAAGTCTACTGAACTTAAGGTAATAATCTAGTTATGACAAATTTTTTCTTTTATTTTGTACTATATAGACATGATTGTCTAACCATGCTGACTCAAGCTCAGACAAACCTTAATGTCCAGGTGTGATAATGTTATGTATTCATCCATCTCCATTAAACTAGCCAATGCCCACCAGAATTTCAACTATCTAATGAGTGACTTAAGGTTGGTTGCAGAAGAGTAATGGGTTTCACTTTCATACCTTCCATTACTACTTGTAGGTCCATCAGTGAAATCCTGTTTCAGGTGATCTTGTGATTAACTTTCACCCAATTATAGAGGATTCCTTTATGTTCATTTCTGACTTAAAACTGAATTTGTCTCATTAAAGTGATCTTGGCCATTTAATTGATGTGTACATTTTATCTGGTTCCAGTTATAGCTGGAGAGCTGCAGTGACTTATTGGTTAGTGTGCCAGACTTCTGACCCCCTAGATGCCTGGTTCAAATGTTGCCCTCAATTCAGCTCAGACCAGCTACATACTGTGTCCTTGGACAAAGCTCATTTGCCTTACCACTAAGTGACTTATTTTTGTTGCTGTAGCTAAAGCCTCAAAACTAAAGTAAACTACTTTTGTTATATGTCCTCAGTACCATCATTCATGCATCTGTCATATTTTTCAGCAATTCACACATGCCAACTTCATATACCCATACTGTCGCATTATGTGCCAGCAAATCTTGGTATATGGTATTAGATTTGTATATGCTTTCATGTTAACAGTATAGGCTCGGATTGACAGCACATTGTAGGATGACAGATCAAGGTCTATGCAATTAATTTTGCTTTATGAAGATAACAGACTCCGATCTGACAGTTCATTTAAGGATACCAGATTTTTGATTACGCTAAAGAGTTGTGCTTACATTTTTCATGTAAACAGCATCAACTCCAATCTGAGAGCACATTATAGGATGGCATATCTGGGTGTATGCTGTTCAAATTTTAGCATGTGTTACACATGCAGGAGTAGAAAAAATACAAATGGAGTTGTGTTGAAAGTCATGCATGAAACATTTTCATTTGAACAAGAAGTTTCATGAAGCATGAGAGAAATTTTTAAAAAAGTATATATTAATGGAAATGTTTGATTTGAAAAAGCAAGTCACCCAAAATGTGATTTGGCATCCTATTGTACATGTATTCTTACACCATCCCGATTGTTTGTACCTCCTTAGTGATTTTAAAAACAGAAGGCATCAGGGATATAAAAAATGCACAAAACTTACTCATTTCATTGTTTTATTGTTGCCAGAGGATCCCAAACACTGTGATTTTGTTGGCATCTTGAATCAAGCAGAGTTTCTTAGCAACATGGTTGCCATATTTGCTTGGGCAAGTCTATGTTTTCAAGCAGCAAATGTGATGTAGTTCACCATCTTTGAAAATCTCAATAATTTCGTAAATTTTGAATTTACATCTCTTGGAACACATTTGTATGAGAGTTCCTCATATTTATTTTTTCAATTTGTTTCAGAAATATAACACTAGACATTGTCAATATTGGATGCAGATGACAGTTTTTACTAAAATAGACTGTTCTAGAAACTAGAAATGGACTGTGTGTAGTCCGTCTGCTTGTTTACATTGGGAGCATCCATTTCTGTTGAAACACCAATAATTTGACGTTGTTAGGGATCCCTTGGTTAGAGGTTAGAAATTATAAATGATTAAATGAATGATGAAGTTTTGTGCATTTTTTTATTTCCTTGATGCTTTTCATTTTTAAAATTGGTAGGGGGAGTATAAATAAATGGGAGGGTGTATGAATACCACAGAAGCAAGAATAGTGATAAATAAAAGTGTATGTATCTTTAAGCATCCTAATAACTGGGGACCCTTGGTAACCTGTAAGCATCCTAATAACTGGGGACCCTAGGTAACCAAGTGGAATAATGATAATAATAATAATAATAATAATAATACTTTATTGATAGAGGGTGACTCGTTTAGTCAAAGACTATTATCTCCTGAGGTCCTGTTTGTGTGGTTGTGTGTGTGTGTGTGTGTGTGTGTGTGTGTGTGTGTGTGTGTGTGTGTGTGTGTGTGTGTGATATAGATTTTTAAAGTAGCAGTCATATCACTTTGATGTCTGCAGCTAGGCGGATTATAATGATGTCTAGCACTGGGACATCAGGCTGCGGACATGTAGCATCATGTCCCACCCAGTCACATTATCCTGACACCAGGCTGACCAGTTCTAACACTAACCTCTTAATGCTGAGCACCAAGTGAGGCAGCTGCTAGTACCAATTTTATAAGTCTTTGGTATGACTTGGCCAGGGTTTGAACCCACAACCTCCTGCAACCAAGGCAGGCACTCTAACCACTTAGGCTGCATCATGCAAAAGATAATAGCAATTACTATTTATTTTAACATGTCTTTAGTGTTATAAATACTAAATTCTTTTATAATCTATTAGTAACACAGACATACTCATGATATTTCTTTTTAAATACTGTAATATTTTCAACAGATTTTATAAACAGTGGATCTTGTTCAACAGAATTGTACCTGAGTATTAAAAACTTTTCTTAAATTGCTCTGTTTATGGTTTTGATGTATGAAGGTTTACATGTGATGTTGATCTCAACTGGTAATTTGCTGAAAGGGGCCTTAAAGGGGCTTTAATACAAACATACCTTTACTTTACAGATCACCCACATGTCCAGGCCTGGCCCTAGGGCAAGGCGAACGAGGCAACCACCTTGGGCCCTGCGCTTCTCCACAATACAGTTTTTTTGCTTGGGGCCCCAGGCTCATTGCTTGCTGCCTTGGGCCCCACACATCCTAGGGCTGGGCCTGCACATGTCACTTGTGTCTATATGGGTTCAGGTCTTGGCTCAACCAATTTGAGTATGTGATAAAGCTTGCCAGTAACTTCCCATGGGTCATTGATTCTTCTCCAGATCTTACTGGGCTGTTCCTCCACCAAATATACTAGCTAGCAGGTATGGCCTTAGATGTGCTAAATATGGCATGAAGCCATAAAAATAAATGTATCCAAATCACAGATGTCACATTAAATACAAGTTAATTTGATTGATGGAATATAGTATCCTTTTTCAGTTGGTTATCATCATCTATATTTAAGCTTTAAACCTGCATGGTCTGGCTTTTTTTTATACATTGCAGCATATTTATATTTCCATATTGTTCAACATGCATTGAACTGAATGCCAACAGAACCTGTGTCTGCTCGTTAAAGACCAATCTTCAAAACTGATGAGTTGATTGAAAGGAGTAAATAGCATACATATGTCATTTGACTGACCGGTCAAGTAGGTGAAAAAAGTGACCGTTTCAAACAAGATGTGAATAAAGAAAACTTTGGGTAATTATGTGGTATAGTGAATGGTGGGCCAAGTAGCATCCCTCTCAGTCAATTACAGTGGCAGGAGATCTATCAGGTGCTAATCTTCACCTTTCAATCACTAGCTTGTGTAAATTCCAACACTTAGCAGTCATATCTTGATTTAACTGACCAAAGAACCTCATAAAGGTTGGTGGGTCGGTGGTTCTTTCCGCGGATTTCCCGGTTTCTTCCTCCACCATTAATACTGGCCGCCATGTATAGCCTATCGTGTGCTGAAAAATGGCGTTAAGCCCCACAACAACAACAACAACAACATAAAGGTTGAGGCCTCATTATAAAAGAGTGCAGGTAGACCCTTTTCTTGCCCTGGATTTAGCTGTTGTTAAGGAAAGTTGCTCCTCATCAAGATTTGATTGGCTGTTAGTTGGTGCAAATTACATGAAATCAGTGACTGGTCAAACTGCAAACAACATAGAGCCAAATCTGTTATTCCATAATATACTAGCAGATCAGGATCTATGCTTCTTGCTGGAAATAATTAGTCAGCCTTGATCTTGTAGCACATTTTTGGTGACAGATCTGTGTTGTTACTGTTCAGAGCTGAACATGGGTAAAATGTACACCACCAGATGCAGTATGTATTTGTTGACCAGAAAGATAAAAAGATCATACAGTCTTATGTTTGACTAGAATGTCTGATCGAGATATGAATCTTCAGTATTCCTAAATCAATTGCTGACAGCTTTTAAGCGCATATTGAATATCAGTTATAAACTGTTGCATTATGATGGATTCAATTGAGTACAAGACATCAGACTGCATAATCAGCTGGGTTGTGATGGAATTATACCATAGGCTTTTCTAAACCCTTAGTTTAGCGTGACAATACAGTGGTATCAGTAAACACTCTATCATACCATGATCACTGTAGATACTCTTTGGAACAAATGTTATACAGACAGAAGGTATACTTGTTTGTGCCAAGACCAGCAGTTTTTAGTTTTACTAATCAGTGGCCAAAAGAGCTGATAGACTTGCATTGGGTCTCCCAAACTACGTGAAGGAAAGTCATGAAACATAGCACATAGTTTCTTTCTAAGGTCTAGATGGTATTTGAGTGAAAATAGAGCCCCTTGAACATCCATTATGTCCAGTCTTGCTATTATTACTCTTCCTAGATGGTCATATCAAATATGGGGTATGACCTAAATGCTTTTTATGACATATAGATGGTTCTAAATGAAATCCATGTAGTGTCAATCTCACATAAAGAATGATCACCATTGTAACTATCTTGAAATCTTGTTATTACTTCTGAACACATTGCCTGCATATCAACATATAGAGTTTTCTCTCAAACATAATTTGTACAGTTCTTGATAAAGCCTTGAATTTGAATGGTAGCCTTGGAAACTTTTTGTATTTTAAAAAAGTTGGTTTTTTATCTTTGTAAAGTTATTTAATTGGTTGAAAAGATCCTTGAAGGCTTATAACAAAAATTTATCTGAGGGTATACAAAACCTAAAAACTTAACCAAATAATTTTGCCTTGTGGTTAAATCATTATAGCCCATGCTTGCAATTTTGTACATCGAGTTGATCAACAAAGTGACATGTATATTTAAAGACCAGGCTTTTGTATTTAGTTGCATTTTGCACTTAGTAAAGAAGTTGATGGTCTGCACTCGTACACTGATTTCAAAGTCTTGACTAAATTTTCCATCTGTGATGGCTTGCGAGTGTCATAACACAAACATTAGTAGGAAAGGATTTTATCAAAATCAAGTTTGTATATATGTTTGATGAATATCTTTAATGATGCCACTTAAATAACTTTTTTTTTCCACCAAGAATATTATTTTCCAGTGGCATAGCAAGAAATTGTGCCCCACTCCTTAATTCTGGGTCACCCCACCTAATAAAAAAGGTTGTTTCATCAGAATTTTGGCCCCTCCACAGTTGCATGGGATACTGTGCCACTGTTAGTTACAGATTCTGCCAAACTTAGCCTGTAGACCCATCTTGACATTGAGATAAGTTCATTGATTTTCTATCCATATCATGTTCAAGGTCAAAGGTCGTGACATAGAATTTTCTGCTGCTCTTAAAGATATCTTGTGAACATGTTGACTAAGATCATTAAGAAAATAATTCTGTTACCAAATTCAGTGTATTGAATTGGGTGTGGTTTGGTTTTTTACCAAATTAAGTCTGTTGAATTGGGAGTGTTTTGTTTGGGTTTTTTTATACCAAATTTGGTGTGTTGAATTGGGTGTGGTTTGGGTTTTTACCAAATTTGGTTTGTTGAATTGGGTTTGGTTTGGAGTTTTTACCCAATTCAGTGGGTTGATTTGGGTGTGGTTTGTTTCTTCTTACAAAATTTGGTATGTTGAATTAGGTTTGGATTGGTTTTTACCCCATTCATTGTGTTGAATTGGATATGGTTTGGCTTTTTACTGCACTGCTTCTCAAGAATATCTGAGATAGATTCAAAAAAGAGCAAGAGGATGGATGAAACATCTTGAATTTCTGGAAATTCTTTTCAACCAGTAGAGAATCAGTGCCTTCTAGGGACTCCTGTTTAAGTCACTGTGAGTTTTAAATTGTCTGCAGAAAGGTAAATGAAGAACATCCATTTCAACAAAATAAAACTAGAGTCAATTTTTGGAATAATCCAGATCAGATTATGGTCAATTATCTGTCTATCACATGTCTGCCACAAAAATTAAACCATTCATGGGGAAAAATAAGAAGTAACCAGTACCTAAATTCTGGAAAAACCTATGGCCTAGATTATTTAGCCATGCAACCATAAGGTCTATAAAAACCAAGGGGGGGGGGAATGTAATAAAAAATCCAACAATATTCCAGTGTGGTTTGAATCATTGTGACTGCTAATTTCAGATGTCTATCCTATAGAACTCTCAGCCACGGGTACTCAACGAATACAGGATCTCATTTCTATTAGGGTGTCTGCAGGTGTTGCACAGAGTGCATCCATTTTATAAATGCGTTGTCCACAGAACCAAAACAGGATAGGATCCTAGTTACCTGTCACTGTCAGGGAATTATAAAGACAGCAGATTCTCTTCATAGGGCACCTTCTATGAATTTGGCATTTTTTCGTGCTCCCATGGTGCATTTAGGGCAGTGTTTGCACTTAAATGAAAATTTGAAGTTAATGAAGGCAAGTTGATGCTCAAAATGTACATGCTGAATGTCACCATATGCCTTGTATTACACCTCAGGCTAGAGATCTAGGACAAGGCAGATGCATTTTTCCATCGCTGTCAACTCACCTGTGGTTTCAAGTCTTGAGCTCTGCAATTGCGGTCATGTGAGAAAGCTTGCCAGTAACTTCCCATGGTTCAGTAGTTCTTACCAGTGTTTTCCCAGGTTCTTCCTCCACCAGTTTTACTGGCTGCCATGTATAGCTATCATGTCCCGAAAAAATGGAATTAAACCTACAACAACAACAATAACAACTGTGCTAAGGAGGAAGTTTACATACTTGTGTTCATAGTACAAGGCTGATAATAATAAAAATGACTTTATTTATCGAAGGTAACTCAGTTACAGGAACTAATCTACCTTGAGGCCTTTTGTTATGTACAATATATACTGGGG
>JAECUM010002329.1:0-95349 GCA_016617855.1 Megalonaias nervosa
ATCCGAGGAGGACGCTCTAACCACTAGGCCACCGGAGCGGTCAAATAACTGTGTTAGTATGTAAATGCGTTAGTAGGAAGGAGAAAGGCCGAGTTCTGGATCACCCACAGCAATGTAACCAAAACATTATTATCTTTTTACGGTGCGACCGCAGGGAGCCCTGCAAACAGTAAAATAATGCTTGAATCTATTGGGTGAGTCAACATTCTGGATCACTCACAAGAATGTAACCAAAAACTATTTTCTGCGTGGCGATCGCAGGGAGCACTGCAAACAGTTAAACAATGCTAGGAGCTACTGGGTGAGCCAGAACCTCCATTTTATCCTACTACTGTCTCTGATTCTCAGCGATGTCGGCCAGGTTTGTCGCGAAAGCTCATCGCGGCTTCAGAAAATTGACGTTGAATTTCCACGTTCGACGTTTGCGGTTTTCCGGTTTTGTCATGAAAAATCACAAGCTCGTTTGGGTCGACGTCAAGAACTCGGTTGCTTAACTCGACCAAATCAGCTTTGGTGGCAAACCTGGTCAGATCCACATCTGACCGCTGAGATCGTGCGTCCGTAAATGTTAACAGGCATTTTGTATGCTTCAAGTGTAGCTTCTAAGTGACAATACAGCATCGACAAGCCCTTATGGAGTCGGTAAACGCTCGAGTGCGCGCAGAACTTCAACCACGAGATATCATACAGTCTGATCCATATCGTTATGCGGGGAATGCAACGCAGACAAATTGTTCACTTGAAAAATCGCTTGCCATTGTTTTCACGTTTATCGCTTCTAGCTCTTGAATATAACTCGACCTGAGAAAAGGCTTGTAAGGGGAAATACTAACATGAACATCGGTGCATATGGAAAAAGTCCATCCTGAACCTTCGCGGGTGTAATCGTAGAACTTTCTAAGCATCAGTGCGAAATCATTGTCGATTTCATCCGTGATGGCATCAGTATCTCAGCGGTTCAAGATAGCAAGAGCACCACTGCGAAACCAACCGAGGAAGAATTTAATTTTTGTCCTTAGTTTCTGTGGACGTGCGCGGTATAGTAAAGGTCGCAACAAGAACAGTGTTCACCTTAAGCCCGGACTTGGATGTGAGTGGCGTCACCAGAAGCTCAACTTTTGCCTGGTTTGTGTGCATGTGGAATGATTGCCCGCTAGTCTTCGACATCACCAACGCGCTTGTGCAACTTAAACTCTAGAACTTGGACTCATTGAAGACTATGCTCAGCTGCCTCAGGGGCAAGAGTAGCTGCAATATGGTGAAAGTTTTGTTCACCGGCAACACGTGCGATTTAGATCCGGGTGGCTCGTGAAGGAATTTTGATGCATAACTGAGCTGTCCTCCATAAAACTGCTTTACAGTTGGATGTGGATCATTCTATGGATGTCCTAATAGTTCAAGATTATCTCCTTTTCTTCACCTCTTGGTCTTTTCATTCCACGGTCTATCACGAACTGCTTTCGCTTGTTCACGGTAGGCATACTCTTATAATAAAAAGCATCATCTAATTGCTTATTCTGCAATGAATTTATGCAGTATCAATTTTACTTTACCATAACCAGAAACAATTAGCTCGATCCTGGTTATTATTTCATTTTCCTCAATGGTATTGACAATATCGTTGGAGTTTTCCTCAGCAGCATTGATGGCATCATTTTTATTTTCCACATTTGCAAGTCTTTGTCGGCACTATAGTACTCGGTTATGGACCACCTAGTATTGTACCAACTGGAATACGGCCAGACTGCACACTTATATTCAACAATATCAAACATCCTGGAGTGTTTGTATATCTTGGCTATGGTTCTTGCTACGTAGGATTAGGAAATAGCTCGGGAAAATGTTTCTCACTGATTGTGCTGCTTCATTTCTTCAGCGTTGTACACCAGTTGATGTACCTCATGAAAGTCGGGTATGGGTGCCATTGCTATATTACATTGTTTAAAGGCATTTTTCTTACTGTGGTGATATTTGCTGAACATAAAACTGTCTTCTTCCAAAATGCAACACAATTTACGTCAGCAATTCAAAGTCTTCTTGCATGATATCAAATAATGACTTTTAGGGCGCTTTGCTGTATTCTTTGCAGAGTTTCTGTCAAGCTCGCTACAATGCAATAAGTATTTGAAAAACTGTACAGTAATTTTGGGCCTCTTTAACAAACTGATGTAAAATTCATTCAGGCTAAACAGCAAATTGATCATTTCATTTGATGGCACATATATACCATTGTTCTAGTGGCATCAACAAAAAGAAAGTTGCAATATAGCTGATGCGTCTCAGCTCCAAATATGTAGTTTTTGCATATGTCCATGACATACCAGTATAATGAGAGAACTGTCAAGTGTGGCACTTAGGTTTTGTACTGAATTTTTGAATTTATGTTGGTGTTGCTGATACTTATTGTTCGTGACGAAGGAATGAATTAGAAAGTCTTTGTGAGGTGATCAGAATGGCTTCAGTTTTACCATCATTCATTCACAGCTTCTTAGATGTCATTCAAGACTTCGCATCAGACATGCACTTTTCTACCATATCAGGTATAAAATAGATGGACAATATATTAATGGATGGATAGATACAAGAATCCTTTAGAAACACATTACTTGCAATGTTTTTTATTTTAATTTCCAAACTGAAACCCTGAAAACATTAGCTGTGTATGAATTCACAACTGAGGCATTGTATGGCTGACATACTAAATGGCATCATCCCAATCTCTCTCCTCCCACACATACTAAACCCTGGGCAGCATCTAAACACAATGTAATCATAGAGAATATTCTTATTTACAACAATGACAAATTGGAAAACAAAATGTGACTGAGCATTAAAACATTACTGTTGGAGGGTTGACATACAGGTTTGCTTTTTCTTTAAAGCACTGTTACCTTTATACAATTCTCCTGCTTATTATTCAACCCTTGTGTGTAAAGGACTTACCATTTAATTTTCCTGGGGGGGGGAGGGGGGGGCAATTCTCTTTTAAGCTGGGATATTATTTCTTTTTCGTTTATTTCAAGATCTTTCTTGTGACCAACTAATATAATGGATATAAGTAGTTGTTATTTTTAATCTTTTGAAGCTTTTTGGGAAGACTTTTTTTAAACCACCCCCTAAATAATTTAATGGTTGGTCTTTAACTGGAACATCTTGAATTTAAATGCAAGAGACCTCTAAACATTTGCAGCCTGAAGTTGTGTGTTTACTGTTATCACTTAGTAACGATTTTTCCTTCTTGGAGTTGCTGTTTCCTTTACATTGGAGATTTCAACTGAACTTCTTACACTTACTTCTAAGCTACTGAAACAAGCTCACTGTAATATTTGTTGCAGTTGACTGGTTTTATCTTAAGTTAATTTGCCTAAAAATATATCCTTTGTGCAACAATAACATTTACCTTTGACCTACTGACCTAAAATCAACAGCATCTTCTTGCCCTAAGTGCAAGCTTTTCACAAAATTTGGTCAAAGTAGGTGTTACAGAACTAAAGTTATCCTGCAGAAATAATTTTCTTCTTCAAGTCAATTAACCTCAACCTTTCAACTTTACAACCCAAAATGAACAAATTTTTTTGCTCTAAGTGTAAGCCTTCCACAATGTTTAGTCAGGTTATGTAATCTAGAACTGTGGTTATCAAGCAGAAACCACAAGTCACTGTCATACAACCTTCCATAAAGTTGGCTCATGGTATATAGTCCAGAACTAAAGTTACACATAAACCTGATTATTTTAAAAATCATGGGAACCCTGACCACTGGACTAAAAATCAAAGATTTCTTGCTTTTCTCAAGTGCAAGCCTTCCAAAAAGTCTGGTTTAAGTATGTCATCTAGAACTAAAAATATTGTTTAAAAAATCCTTACTCTGTTCATATCACCGTTACCTTGACCTTAGACAATTTCTACTTGAAATCGAAATGCTTCTTCCATTTACTAATTGCAAGATGACCACACAGTTTGCTTAAAAAATGTATTATAAACTAGAGTTAACATGCAGAAACTAAAATGGAATGACAATCATGACAGATGGTCGAATGGATGAGTGACATCACACCATGATACACTGTGCCACTACTGGCACATAAATTGTGCCACTGCTGGCATATAAAAAGTTACACCAAAGTGGGTCACATGTACATTTCTTGTTTATCATATTATA
The DNA here is from genome assembly GCA_016617855.1 of Megalonaias nervosa. Lineage (NCBI taxonomy): Eukaryota > Metazoa > Mollusca > Bivalvia > Unionida > Unionidae > Megalonaias > Megalonaias nervosa. The sequence goes on from JAECUM010002329.1 coordinate 4,162, forward strand.
ATTTAAATGTTTTGCTACCGCTGGTTCACCTTACTCTTGATTTTGCCTGAACAGTTCTAATTTGATAGTCATGGCTAATTACAGTTTCAAACTTATAAAATGAGCTTGTATCTGATGTCTCTCTCTCCAGGATGACAAGAGGAATGTGAGTCTTTGTTGGACATGGTCCTGATGCTGTCATATTTAACTGGCAATCTGCAGTGAAAACACCTTTTTGATACCTTAATATATCCCCTCAACCTCTTTCCTTATGACATCTGGCACTTAATGAGCTGACAATAAGTACTAACTTAATTAATGTCTCTGTAACTATTGACAACAGTTATTCAGTTTTTTCTACATTCTGCAGAACACCAATCACATAACCAACATTTATGAAAAATGTCAGTTATGCGCTGTCAATTAAAAGTTCATTTGATGGCATTAAACCTTAGTAGACTCTATAAAAAGCAATAAAATAAAAATCATTTTAATTTAAATGTTACAAGAAGAATAAATGAAATTCATCACATTGGACCCTACTAACAGATGGGCTCTAATGGAATTATTCTTGTGCTGCAATTACATTTTTCAGATGTCAAGACCAAATGAGCTTTTGTTTAAACTAGATATTAAAACAAAAAGCTGTATGAATCAGTCTGTGAAACTGTCAACTGGATTAATGAAAAAAAACCATCTTCATTGATGTGTAGGTTCACCATCAAATATGTGGCAGCCTTACCATGATGTGCATGTTTTATGTTCTTTTAAATGTTTGTAATCTTGTGGTGCATGGCTCTCTGTAAAACATTCACATTTTCCCCTTCACCTCTCCCAGGTTTTTTCCTTTTTTCCTCTTCTTCTCAGTCAATACTCATTCACATGGCCCTACAGACCATTTCTGTCCAACACTTTTCCTATCAATTTGGTTTTGTTTACATATTCTAAAGAATGGTGTGAATCAGTTTTCAAATTGATAAATTCAAGTACTATAAACATCACTGACAAAAGTAGATTATCGGTTTTAAATAGTGCATACAAGATTTAAAAATGTACACTGGCACTTTTCAAAATCAACCAGTCAAAGGATGGATGAATATTGCTTATGTTATTAAGGCAACTGTTAAAGCATTGATAATAAATAACAGAAAACACGAAAAGGAATCAAAGAACTTGACTAAATATTGGAGGTGATTGTTTAAGGGAGGTGAGTGTAATGAGAAATTGCACTGTGCATGTCTATTAAAGTTGTTTACAATGTAATGACTTTACTTGTCCTAATATTTTGCATTTATGTTTTTGATGCATTTACATTTTTAGTTTTATATGCAGTTCTCTTCAAATAGCAATTCTGAGTTCACTATGCATCTCTCTCTCTCTCTCTCCATATATGTGTCATGTGAAACTGTGTATCAGTTTTCAATACTTATTTGCATACAAAACACATTAAAAATTTTCTAATCAACACAAGAATGGTCACAGAATTATGGTTTAGCATGATGCTTTTTGAAATGTAAATGTTTTTATACTTTTTACAAATGGCAGGCATATTGGATTGCAGATGTGCAATGCTTGTTTGAACTTTAAAGGCCTTGTGATATGATAATTCCTGTGAAATATGTGCAAGTTTTTGTTTTCACCAGTTTTGGAAAAGTTATGGAAAGGTTTTTCTATTCTAGTATCGATGACCATAACAAAATATTAGGCCATCATCATTTTTGAGCAAAATTACTGTCCAAAATGCTTCTGGTGAAATTTACTCTAATTCCATTAAGTTTTGTGAGAAGTCATGTTAATTATCTTGCATATTTTTGTTTGTTAGTAATGCAGCCAAATTTGAAGTAAAATCAGGATTATTTGTCAAAGTGTTAAAGGCCTTCTTGCCCAGATGCATTTGGTCGAATTCTGTTCTGTAGTTGGTGAGAAAAATTTATTTAAAATTTTTGTAATGGCGACTATACTTGATGGTGGATTAGCATCATTATGTAATGATGTAAAAGGTCTTTACACCAGTATGCTTTCTGTCAATTCTGATTAAATTCTGTTCAGAAGTTTTCAAGGTCATTTGAAGGTTTCCTGCTTTAGTAACTGGCCATATCTGACGGTGGATTCATTTAATGATAATTTGTAATCAGTCCAATATATACAATGTAAGTTGTTGACTTGCTCTTTTGATCTTAACTCACATATGTTTACATTGATGTTGACCTTCAATGCTTATAAATTATACTTGATAAAATACAATTTAAGAAGAAAATAACAAAGCAAATTTTTATTTCCAAATCATAAATATCATTATGTTTTTACAACTAGTAAACAAAGAGATTTCCTTTCCTAACCACATCACTCCTCTCCCATCCTGAAATTTTTGACTGCAACACAAAAGTGATTTTGGCATAATCATGCTACAATGGCTTCACCCCCTAATCTTAAAAAATGAAAATCTTATCTGGTTATCTATATATGCACATAAAAATGTCAAATTTCTTTTCCCCACATCATGTTGGTTTTGGTAAAACTCTGCTAACAATGTTATCACAAGTTTAAAGTTCAACAAACAAACGAGTCCTATTGTTCAAAACATTTATTTAAAAAATGGAAAAACTGACTGAGTGGAATGAAAATCTGATCTAGTTATACAAATCTAACTTCAAATAGTCTTAATAAATTTCAAAGTGGTTTTTGTGAAACTCTGCTAACAATATTTTCACACAAGTATCTAAGTTAACAAATTCAAACAGTTTCAAGGTTGGAAATATTGCTTCAGTGGCATGAAACTCAATTAACATTATCTATATATGCATATAAAAATGCAAACAGCAACATCATCTATATATGAATACAATAAAGCCAACAATATTTCAACTGTCAACATCAAGCAGATTTTGCACAATTGAGCCAAATTGCTTCTTGCACATGGACAGAGGGTTGATGGACAGAAGGATGGATGGCAAAACAAAATGCTGTCAAGATGTCCCTGCTACAAGCAGTGGGTGCATAACATTTTTGAGACACTATAATATTCTGTAGTCTGAAAATGGTTTTTTATGTCAAAACAGTGTTAGGTTTAGGGGCCTGGATTAAAACAGAAAAAACACTCGATACACAAGTGGTTCCAAACTTGAAGATACAGGAAAAGCTTTTGATAATTTTTCTTTGTTGAAAATATAAAAGATCAAATCAAACCATCAATAATCAAATCATCAATAAGCAAAAGCAAAAAGCATTGTACTTTATTCATTACATGCTTTATTTTATTGGGCATTTAAACCATCTTATGCACACTCACAAACACACATACACACACACACACACACACACAAACACACATACACACACACACACACACACACACACACAACCTGCTATAGCATACTCCATTATAACATGAATTTGGATACAACAAGATCATGGTGTGGCTCCCCAAATTTCATATACATGCATTTTTCTCGTACCCCCCCCAAAATAGAGATCTACTATAAGATGATTGTTGCATAGCTCCCGCTATTCCATAAACATGTATTTTCTCAAACATGAAAAAATAGTTGTTTCTTCTTAAAAGTACGAAAATGTGTAAGATGTTTATTCTGGGATCATGCAGGGCTTTGCAAATGTCACAAATTGCGATTTTTCTTATTGGCGACAAAATATACCATCTGGTGATTTGTAATGTGAAATTGTTGGCTGTTTAAACCTGTATATACAATCTTGAGTTGGAGTGAAGAAATTCAGAGACACCATGAAAGAAAGCTGCAAACTTGGATATAAAATGCACTGGAATTTATATATTGTTACATGATCAAATTCTTTGTTTATATTGACAAACCATCTTAACAGTGCATTGTTATATCATAATCTGCTTATTCTTACATCTGTATGCTGTAAGATCACCGCATTTATTTTGGTGTTTTGACATTTCTGATAGTACATGCATGACAGGTAAATTGTAACCAACAACACAAGTCCCTATGAACCAGATGAGGCACTATCTCATAATGGATCTTTTGGGTCAAAATGAATCTTTTGGGTCAAAATGGATCTTTTGGGTCAAAATAGTGTCAGACTATCAGCCACTCAGTAGTAATATATTTATTTAGACTGATCTTTGTATGTGGATGGTATGTAAAATTCTTCTTCTTTTCACTCAGAATTAAATCCTTCAGAACACTCACATTTCTGTCGTAATCCCTGTCAGAACTGAACACCTGCATAGTCATCATGTTTGCCTTTTTTTAAATTTCTGATGCATGCATGGAAGGTAGTATCACTGTTACCAGAAATGTCAAACCTCCCCTCAAAAGAACCCAGAGATCTACTTGCTGGTCTATCCAGCAGTCATGCTACTGGGATTAGCTACAATCGACCAACCCTTGAAGGAATGAACAGTAACTGCTACAATTGACCAAATGACAGCTAATGCCATTTCTTTTTAAACTGTACCCATAAAAAATAGTTTTGCTGAAACTTCAAAGATAACTGATTACCTTTGAAGCACCAATCGTTCTGGATAAATACTAAGCAAATGAAAATAAATTCAGTCTCAGTCAATGTTCTACAATTATTTGACGTTGCCACTGCAATAAGAATTGGACATTTGTTTGGTCCTCCAAAACTGTCCTTTAGTGGTTACTTCAGTAACACATGCACCCTTCATCAATGAAAGCTGACTACAATCTTAAATAAAAACAAACAACCTTTCATCAAAGGAAGTCAGCACCAAACTTAAATAAAAGCAATGGAATCTGGTGGGTTGTTGTATTTTCCAAAGTGACTGGAACACGTTTATTGCTCTGAAAGTTTCATTTTTGCAGAAAAAAATTTATGCTTACGGTCACTACCAACAACGGCATAAAACTCAAATTAAATTTTCAATCTTTTGAAACCATACATATCTGGTCATCAAGATAACTGAAGATTGGGTATCTTGCAAAGATGTTTGTTAAACATTTTAATTTATTTACATGTTTTCATTTCCTTACGGATAGTCTGGGTAGGACCAGTAAGCTGTCTCTAGCTGACCAAAATCGAGGCCAATTTAAGTGCATTTACATGTAGCATGTAAACAATTATAACCATGAGCTACTAGTGACAACTGTAGTGAATTCTTAAGTGACAACTGGATATAGATCAAACGAGGACTGCCAATTTTTATATATGTGTTAAGTGTATGTGAGTCATACATGAAGTTTATAACATCTGATCAATACTCAAATTCATGGATTTGTTATAAACATATACAGTACTTAATGGATTATGGATTGTACTATACAAATGTAAGTTGTCAATATACAAGTGTTTTTCAGACTAGTATGTCTTCATTTAATCAAAAGCACATATTTTTGTGCCGCTTTTATTACACCACCACCACCACCCAGCCATATTTTATGTAAATGCATCACTTTCTTCATTTAACTGACTTGGTTGGTAACAACATGGTTCTTTCTACAACATGGTTGGGTTCTATGGACCCAACCACCACATCATAGCAGGGTCACACTGTATGTGTGTGTGTATGTAGATATATATATATTAATTATAAGCCTTATTAATACATATGAATTATTAACTATTAACTGGGTGTATCCTTATGAAGAACACTGCCTGACATCTTACAATATTTCTTTTAACAATGTATATTGTTTCATACATGTACTGATACATGCATCCCTGTCATATACAATGAGAAGAATACTGCTCTTTCTTCTCATGATCATGGGTCTGCAGGACACCAAGAAGTTCTGAGAAACTACCACCATCTTCAGATAGGAGCTCAGGGCTGAATACTCCACTTTCCAGTTTTGTCAAATCACCCTGAAAAAAAAAAAAAACATTCAATGTCCTATTAAACCAGATTTGTGTCTGTTTAACATGTATACTCTCACTGCAGACAAAAACAAATGTCAATGTCCAAAAGGTTCCAAAACAAAACTTTTAAAAGAGGAAAACAAACTACTTTTTTGACAAGAAAATATAATCACACCATCAACACATACATACACATATACCTAAAGCATTTCATTTGCTTATATCATGGGAGTGTTTGCACCATCATATTAACAAGGTTCCCCTGCCCCCCACCCCCTACAAGTCCACACAAAAAACAAATGATAAAAATGAAAAGATGATTTTGTGGCAAGGAAATCTAATCAAATCATCTAAATATGCATAAGAACATGCTTGTCATATTTCAATTGTCTAGCTGTGTGTAGTACTACCGTGACATGGTTTTCATCAATCAAATAAAGTGCAAACCCAAAGTCCCAAAATCAATAAGATGGTAACTGCTTTAGTGTTAAAAAACTCTAATCTAGTTACCTATAAGCCCACCAAAGTTCATGTGTCAACATCAAGTAGTTTTTTTGTGTAAAAGTGGTTCTCAGAATAGACGGACATAAACATACATGCCAACCATTAAACTTTTGGCATAATCATTATGATTTTTTTCACCTAATTACATCTTATGCTCATCTGTATATTAAAACATAAAATAAAATAAAGCAAAAAAAGTTGTGTTGGTCATTTTATTATCATCTTTTTAATTCCACTCATCATATAAATTTGAGAATATTCTAAAAAGAAAGACTGCTGCGTAAGAATATTATAAGAGTTAATTTGTCCATCCTAGACCTACATGTAATCTCCTAAATTTCTATTTATAACAACTGTATATGACACATCTCAAACAAAACAGCTGGGCTTCTTTCATGGGAAACTTTGACTTGCAGATTCATTATACTGATAATGAAGTTAGTGTACCAGTCTCTACTTTTAAAGAAAATGGCACCAGATGTTAAGCAAAATGGGCCTTTGCAGTTTGAATTGTGGTTGAAAATTTGTAGAGCAGATGGTCTTTTTAAACTTCAAAACATGTCCAATCAGCAAATGGACAAATCAACACCACTTAACAAATTTGAAAAGAAGAATATGAGAACAATGTAATACAGCACTTGGGTTGAGCAAACCATCATGCTCACTGCAGAATTTGTGGATTTCACAATCATTTGGCAAATGTTAGACATGTAGACTAGTTACAGTGAGTGTTGAATATAAATAACTTGTCAGCATGTTTTGTGTCTGTATTCTGGTTCTAATCTGCATGGATTTTGCCCATTTTTACCAAGAATTTTAACCTGCTGTAGATCCAGGTTAGTAGTAAAAATAAATGTACATTTTTCATACAGTGTACTGTAATTATGGCATGAAATATATAGATTACACTTTTGGGCTCAAAATTTTTGCCACTTATATTAGCAAAAATTATGCTTATACCTCTATTGTGGTTGGTATGTATGCATATGAATAGAGTGGAGGATTGATGGACAGGAAAAAATCAAGATGTCCCTGCTGTAAAAAGTGGGAACAAAATAAACTAAAAAATAGAAAAAATAACATTAACCCAAGATGAAACACTGAGCAAACAAAATTCTAGACTGATCATACAAAATCGTAGACTGAACACACAAAGTCCTTGAATGAACATATAAAATCTTATACTGAACACATTTAATATAAAATCTTAGACTGAACACATTTAATATAAAATCTTAGATGGAACACATTTAATATAAAATCTTAGACTGAACACATTTAATATAAAATCTTGGATTGAACACATTTAATATAAACTCTTAGAGTGAACACATTTAATATAAAATCTTGGATTGAACACATTTAATATAAAATCTTAGACTGGATACATTTAATATTTAAAAACTTGTAACAGATTCTTGGCTCCGGTGGCCTAGTGGTTAGAGCGTCCGCCTCGGATGCGGGAAGTCGCGGGTTCAAGCCCCGGCCGAGTCATACCAAAGACTAAACAATGGTACTAACAGCTGCCTCGCTTGGCGCTCAGCATTAAGAGGTTAGTGTTAGGACAATGTGACTGGGTGGGACATGTCTGCGGCATGATGTCCCAGTGCTAGACATCACTATAAACTGTCACACTGCAGACGTCGTAGCGATATGACTGAAAAATTGTTAAAGCTACGTTAAAAATCTAAATCACACACACACACACACACATATAACAGATTCTTGTTAATCATTTTTTAAAATCAACAGTTAGATAAACTAAGAGGTGTTAAAGATAGCATAACTTACCTCAACACTAATGCCAAATGGTAACATTTGACCAAAATTAAGCTGTTCCAATTTCTAGAAAATCCATGTATGCTATGTAAATATTTGTTTTATTTACTGTCTCTAAAAGGAAAACTGTTTTGCATTCTAAAAGCATGTTGACAGCACAGCTTGGCTTGAATGGAGTTTTATAAACAAAATACTCTTTAATTTAGAATTTACATGCTTAATGAACAAACACATACCTATTGAGTATGTAGTGCAAATGGTGCATTGATCCCAAACAACCAACTTGGACTGAAGACAATAAAGCTTCAAATATTGGTCACAGTGACCTAATGACCTAATTTTGGAATGATAATGTTATACCTACCAAAGAGTATCCATATAAAGGTACAATGCAATACAAAGAACATTAAGAAACTGACTTGAATGCATAAATCAACAGTCATTGATGCATGAAATGTACATCACCATGACCTATCTTTGATTTGTTGATGTAGTACTAAAAATAATGGATCTACAGGAAAATCTACATCACTGTACACATGGAGTTCATACACTAACCAACTGTCCAAGGTAAATGAAGTCACTTAGGTGTAAATGAAGGTCAGTGTTACCTACTTTTTAGCATTTTGGTTCAGTTCTCTCCGTTTGGATTGACACAATATATTACAAGACCTTATAACAAAGAGTGTCTAAAAATAACTAACCTAAAGTAATAGAAAACTGAACCAAGGTATAATGAAAAGATGGACAATGGGCATTCAGAAAAAGTTAACACTACATGAACACAGATAACTAATTCAATTTCCATGAACTACAATGTTATTGTTTTGCAAAATTATCATAATGTCAAGGTAAGCCACCAAAATACTGTCACAATATGCATCATCTATCAAAGAGTAAACTTAGGTTCAAGCCTACTACTGCAGATAACATTTTCAGGTAAATATTTTCTGTGACTTTCAGTTTTAACATACACTATTTAATATTGGTTTTATTGCTCATAAAATAATTACTTGCCTGTGACCTAAAGTCAAATTTTACCTCATAATTATTCATGACCAGCAGCATTCTTCTTTGAAACTACCTGCAAAAGCCTAGTTATCTCACATTAACTGTTTTGGAGATAACTATAAAAGAAGTACTTTGCTTTCTATTTGGGTAAGTAGTGTATATCCTAAACTAAATCAATTATAATACACAGTGCAATAGCACTATAATTTGTGTTTCTCAAAACATAACATGCATATGGGGTTTTCAGATTAAAAAATAGATTTAAACAAATCTCCATATCAGACTTTTTAATGCAAACTTGAACTGGCTCTTAAAACTCTAAATGCAAACTCTAACTACAAACTTTCACAACAATTTGAGAACAAATCCTAAAATTGTATAAAAACTACCCAAAATTGCACGGCATCAGCTAATCAGAATATAGAGGTAAAATTGAAATGTACAGTTCCTGAATTCAAGTCATAAACAAAATCTGAAACACAATATTTATCCTTCTGTCTACATTGAACAAACCTGAAAATGCAAGCTTTACCTCCAACATTTCTCCATCAAATGCCACAAAATCAGGCTGTTCAATTTAAACATACATGGTACCCTGGGATGGCATTTTATTACAAATATAACCCAGGGTACTCTGATAACTCAAGAGTTCATAAGCCAGTGTACTCTAATACCTCAAAGAGTTCATACGCCAGGGTATTCTGATAACTCAGAGTTCATAAGCCAGGGTACTCTGATAACTCCCAAGAGTTCATAAGCTAGTGTACTCTAATACCTTAACGAGTTCATAAGCCAGGGTACTCTGATAATTCAGAGAGTTCATAAGCCAGAATATTCTCATAACTCAAAGAGTTCATAAGCCAGGGTACTCTAAAAATTCAAAGAGTTCACATGAAGCTGATTTTAAATACTAAATTGCATTATTGGGTGATTACTCCACATTACAAGAGCCCTCCCTGGATCCGAAGTATGTATAAATGGAACAGCCTTCAGTGATATTGGGAAAAAGGTATTAAACATGGTCAGACAGATGCTGTTTAACACAAGGTTGTGAAATTTAAATGAACAATTCCTTCATATTAACCATAATCCTCTAACACAAATTTCAACCAGTGACCTACAAATATTTACCCAACATCGCCAATGATAAGTCTGAAGTTAAAACATAAGCTGTCCTGTACTTTGCACAGGCAACTTAATGAAAGAATACTGTACATGATAAAATAATAAAACAATAAAGCCAACTGCAAATAAAATTAAACTCTGGAACAGACTTTAAGAAACTAATTCTAATATCATCTACTGAACTTTAGAGACATTTTAATATCTGACATTATGATAATTTTCTACATTTGTGAATGGACAAGAAATTTAAGACATATGTTTGATTTAAGACTTTACACATCATACCATAATAATTTCCTTTCGTTGCAGTGTAAGTGCTGTTGGCTTGAAGTTTGCATCCGTTTCCCTGCATTTAAATGTGATTCCATCATTCTCAAGCTTCTTACTTAATACTGGAAAGTCAAATCTTTCCTGCAAAATAAATAAATGGAAACATAAGTAAATTACTTATTTACATTAACAGGAAAAGAGAAGCTAATTGTAGCAAATGAAACGTGACCTATGAGCAGTTTTACATGGATGGCTAAAATAATAAAAATATAGTGATCAGAGTGGCTTTGGGCAACAGTGGCTCCATTAATACATTTCTTTGCAAGTTTTTTTTTCTGCTCATGTTACAATACTACAACCACAGTCAGTATACACCAGGGCAAGATCAGCAGATAGTATTAACACAGTCAGTATACACCAGGGCAAGATCAGCAGATAGTATTAACACAGTCAGTATACACCAAGGCAAGATCTGGAGATGTATTACCACAGTCAGTACATACCAAGTTAAGATCAGCAGATAGTATTAACACAGTCTGTACACACCTGGAAAAGATCAGCAGATAGTATTAAGATCAGCAGATAGTATTAACACAGTCAGTACACACCAGGACAAGATCAGCAGATAGTATTAACAGAGTCAGTACACACCAGGGCAAGATCTAGAGATAGTGTTACTACAGTCAGTATACACCAAGGTAAGATCAGCAGATAGTATTAACAGAGACAGTACACACCAGGACAAGATCAGCAGATAGTATTAACACAGTCAGTACACACCAGGACAAGATCAGCAGATAGTATTACCACAGTCAGTACACACCAAGGCAAGATCTGGAGATGTATTTCCACAGTCAGTACACACCAAGGTAAGATCAGCAGATACTATTAACTGAGTCAGTACACACTGGGACAAGATCAGCAGATAGTATTAACTGAGTCAGTACACACTGGGACAAGATCAGCAGATAGTATTAACTGAGTCAGTACACACTGGGACAAGATCAGCAGATAGTATTAACTGAGTCAGTACACACCGGGACAAGATCAGCAGACAGTATTAAGATCAGCAGATAGTATTAACAGTCAGTACACACCAGGGCAAGATCTGGAGATAGTATTACTACAGTCAGGATACACCAAGGTAAGATCAGCAGACAGTATTAACAGAGTCAGTACACACCAGGACAAGATCAGCAGATACTATTAACAGAGTCAGTACACACCAGGACAAGATCAGCAGATCTATTAACACAGTCAGTACACACCAGGACAAGATCAGCAGATAGCATTAACACAGTCAGTACACATCAGGACAAGATCAGCAGATAGTATTAACACAGTCAGTACACACCAGGACAAGATCAGCAGATAGTATTAACACAGTCAGTACACACCAGGACAAGATCAGCCGATACTATTTTAACAGTCAGTACACACCAGGACAAGATCAGCAGATAGCATTAACACAGTCAGTACACACTGGGACAAGATCAGCAGATACTATTAACACAGTCAGTACACACCAGGACAAGATCAGCAGATAGCAACACAGTACACACCAGGACAAGATCAGCAGATAGCATTAACAGTCAGTACACACCAGGACAAGATCAGCAGATAGCATTAACAGTCAGTACACACCAGGACAAGATCAACAGATAGCATTAACACAGTCTGTACACACCAGGACAAGATCAGCAGATAGTATTAACAGAGTCAGTACACACCAAGGCAAGATCAGCAGATAGTATTACCACAGTCAGTATGTACCAGGGTAAGATCAGAAGATGCTATACAGTCTTAGTTCATATGCCATACAGCTCCTTGACCTAGACTTGACTTTTTTTATGCTGGAATTCAGACAAGCAATTAGTTTCAAGAACTGGACTTTGACTCTATGCTGATTAGCTTTCAGTCAATCAATTACAGCTTCTTGAACTAGACTTAAGCCAGTTTATGTTCATTAGCTTTCAGCCAATCATTTCATTTATAATTTGTTTTGAATCTTAAACTCATATGTTTTTTAAATGAATGACTAAGAAAATCATCTTTGGATCAGACAGCAAAGTAAAATTGTAAATAATGGGTTAATGAGGCGGATTACATAAATCAAATATTCTTTGTAAGAGCAATGTGAACAGTCAACTGAACACCAACCTAGTGCTTAATATTCCTCTATGAAGACACTGACTTGGCACAGTTCGCTCTGAAGATTATTCACCAACAAGTTTCAAAGACAGAGATTTTTGCTTAATATTCTTCTGTGTAGACAATAGTAGGGCACAGTTCACTCTGAAGATTAATCACCAAAAGATCTTAATGACACTGACATTTGCTCATAGGTCAAGTAATGCAGCCTAAACTAAAACATTTTGTGCAAAACCATTATTTCTTTTTTAGACTTACCATGGTCTTTACCTTGACCATGACCTTTTAACACTAAAATCAACTGACCTCTTCCATATGTTCAAGCCCTCCACAAACTTTGGTCAAGGTAGTATGGTCTGGAACTAAATTATTAGGCAAAAAACATTTTTCTTCTCACAGTCACAGACACCTTGACCTTTAAGTCTAAAAACAATAGGCTTCTATCTTATCCAAAGTATAAGCCGTCTGTAAACTTTAATGAAGGTATAAGATAAAGAACTTAAATATTTGTCAGAAACAATTTCCAGTCCATGAACTTGACTAACAGCATTTTATCATTTATTTATATACATTTTACAGAATTTTAACATCTTTGCACTTTATATTCTAACATGTATTTCATATTTTTATTTACAATGGTTTGTCTTCCTAGGATTTCTGTGCCATTATTCAGTTACATTTTTTCTTTCAGTTGGCACCATATAGCCACTATTGTTCTTAGAAGCAGTTACACACACACACACACACACACATTTCACCATAAAATCAACAGGCTTCTTCCTAACTCCAAGTGCAAGCCATCCACAATGTTAAGTCCAGGTCTGTGATGTGAAACTGAAGTTATTGCACAGAAACCACTTTTCCTTCAGACACCATGATTGACCATTTGACCCCCAAATTGGCAGGTTTCTTACTTCAAGTGTAAGCCAACCATAACATTTTGGATTAGGAAGAACTAATGTTACTTTGCAGAAACCATTTTCTTTTTTCAGTCACAGTGACCTCAAGATTTGACTTATACCAAGTGCATGCCATCCACAAAATTTACGAAAAGGTGGATTGTGTAAATCTTGATGTGCAGAAACAAGAAAAAGTAACATATGGATGAACAGACATCATAACATGCCTTTCGCTGGGCATATAAAAAGAGAATGCCTTTGGTACATGTTAGCTGAAACTTTTAACTTTATCATATAAAATAGTTTCAAAAATTGGATAGATAGACAGCTTCTATGTGTCCATCTCAAATACATCTTGGCTGAATTTTATCAGCAAAATAAACTGTTAATTTTAGAGTACATTCATCAACATTTATCATGGACATTACAGTGTCACTTATAAGATATTCCTCTCCAGCCAGAAAAAGGATTTCCTAATTTTACTGAGTCACTTTGCTACATCATAAATGTATTATCTTCACAATGCTTCCAATGATCCATGAAAGTCCAATGATCCATGAGAGTTCAATGATCCACGAGATTCCAATGATCCATGATAATCCAATGATCTATGAGTTCAATGATCCATGAGATTCCAATGATCCATGAGTCCAATGATCCATGAAAGTCTAATGATCCATAAGAGTTGAATGATCTACGAGTCCAATGATTCATGAGAGTCCAATGATCCATGAAAGTCCAATGATCCATAAGAGCTGAATGAGCTACAGGAGTCTAATGATCCATGAAAGTCCAATGATTCATATGAGTTGAATGATCTGTGAGAGTCTAATGGTCCAAGAAAGTCCAATGAGCCATGATAGTCCAATGATGTTGTTTAATTACCTTGTAACTTAGTTGCTTAAAAGATCATGAAAAGGGACCTAACATGTGCCAAGTTAGGGAAGAAATTAACACAAATTTGGAGAGCTCTCAATATCAGCAAAAGGAGCTAACTCTTCTAGTATGTATATTCATGTGATGAGGACAATAAGACATTGCTGGTGTCTGAATATGATGATGACCTTTTAACCTCATGATATTTATCCAAAAGATAATTTTTGAGCTTCACGATGTGGGTATCATTTCAACTTTCAGTTGCATTCTGTTGGGTGAAGGGGGTGGCTAAATGTACAGTCAACTTTCAGCTTAACACTGGTGGTTGAAGAGGTGGCTAAATGTCAAGTACTAGTGGGTGAATGGATGGTTAAGTGTACAGTGAACTTTCATTTAAGCACTGGTGGGTGAAGGGTAGACTAAATGTACAGTCAACTTTCAGCTTAATACTGGTGGTTGGAGAGGTGGTTAAATGTACAGTCAACATTCATTTAAGCACTGATGGGTGGAGGGGTGGCTAAATGCACAGTCAACTTTCAGTCAAGCACTGATGGGTGAAGGGATAGCTAAATGTCCAGTCAACTTTCATTTAAGCACTGGTAGGTGGAGGGGTGGCTAAATGTCCAGTCAACTTTCATTTAAGCACTGATGGGTGGAAGGGTGGCTATATGTACAGTCAACTTTCAGCTTAACACTGGTGGTTGAAGAGGTGGTTAAATGTACAGTCAACATTCATTTAAGCACTGATGGGTGGAGGGATGGCTAAATCTACAGTCAACTGTCATTTAAGTACTGGTGGGTGAGGGTGGATAAATGTACAGTATGTCAACTAGACTGCAATGTTTATCATTCCTTGCAATCTTGTTCTTTGCCTTTATTGATAAGCAGGAAATGTCAAGGTTCCCAGCTTAACTACAGGGTCTTATTACAAGCCAAGAGTGGAAGTAAACCTTCTAAAGAGAATGTACACACTGACACCTCATAATGTAAACATTCTCATAAACATTTGTGGAACACAGAGATGAAATAAGCAGCTACAAGTAGCAAAGGTAAAATCTAAAATCTCAGTTCACTATATGTGTTGAAGTTTGTGGCAAATTTTTCACCATCAAACTGTACTGTTTATTATGGACTGTCCTGTAAACCAATGTGTTCTACATGTATGCATGCTGTCCTGTGTCTTGGTATAAAAAGAGTATTGGTGATTAAACTAAAAACGATGTGAATCCAAATACAAATTTAAGTTTCATCATTATTTCTAATCTTTGCTAATCAGGATCGATATTAACTGTTATTAAAAAAGAAATATAACTTCCAAATCTAAGACAAAAAAAAGGAACAACAAATTGCAGTTTATCTAATTTATATAACTTACTCCAGCTAATGCCAGCACTTTGACCAAGGTAGGGGTCATCTGTAAGGCATGTTTAGCTCTGGTGACAGCCACGTAAAGCAGGTTACTCTCATCTGAGTTGGGATCTCCTGAAAAAAAAAGCAAATTTTAAAACATGACTTCTCTGGGGGCAAGAAAAGAACACAGACTTCCTGTGGACTGATGGTTCATCCACCACCAAATATAATGGCCACCATGTGTAGCCGATCATGTGCTGAAAAATGGCATTAAACCCAACCAAACCAATCCAATCATTTCATATTATTGTGTAGCTTTTTGTTCTGTGAATCAACTGGAAATACATACAACTGGTAAATTCTGTCATGTCTGCATTAAAGGTGTGCAAAGTACTGCATTGGTACAGAAGAATTATAATTACTTTACCTGAGAAAGTTCAATATTCAATAATTATTGATTTAATCAGTTTTTTTCTCTATTTATTGATTTCTTTATTCATGGTTGAACTGAATATAATATTTAGAATTTAAGTAGTGTTAATGTTCACATCAGAGTAACATTATGGGGACATCTTTTTTGTGACTATGGATTGTCTGTTACTGTAACACTGACATAAAAAATAATAAGTTAATATATGAATTGGCATATACTTTTTTCACTCTGGAATAAAAAATTGGTTCTTAGTTTTATTTATCATAATAAATCATAGTATTTTATATTTCTTTGTGGCTATTCTGTGATCATTGCTTCATTGCCTCAGTGTGGTCTTTCCAAGGTAATCAATACCAGCTAAAGCTTTGCTGTGCTAAACATAAATAAAATTATTTGTCATGGTAAATTTGCAATATGTTTACATTTCTTTGGAAAATAAACTTGGATCTAGTTTTATTTCTCATTTCAAATCACAGTATCTGATACTTCATTGTGACAATAAAGTGATCAATGTTTAACTGATTTGGCTTGGTGTTTTTAAAGGTAATCAGTGCTGACTAAAGCTTTCATGTACCAAACCTAATTATGATGCACCAACATGGTAAATTCTAGCTTGGAAACCAAGATATATTTCATAGGTGTCATGCAAGTCCAAATTAGTATAAATACTGGTCCTGCATTTCACACAGCATTTTGTGTTCATCTCAAATCTAAGTGAATATAGTCAGGCAATATATCAATGTGTAATGCGAGAAACTTATACACTGTGAAAGACAAGTTAACTGTGTGTGTGATTTATTTTTTTAACATAGCTTTAACAATTTTTCAGTCATGTCACTAGAATGTCTGCAGTGTGGCATTTTATAGTGATGTTATAAGTCTTTAGTATGACTTGGCCGGGGTTCGAACCCATGACCTCCCACATCCAAGGTGGACACTAACAACTAGGCCACCGGAGTAGTGACAATTAAACTATCGTTGCCTATGCAGAAACACATGATCACAGAGTCACCATGAGGGAATTCAATTTAGACGAGTTGTTAGAGAATGGAGAAGAATGAAAGAAAGACTGAAGAATATGCTCAGGACGAAACAAGCAGACTGAGAGAAAGGTGATAAGTATCCAGAAATAGAGTGGAGTCCTTGAATGGATGATGGATAGAAGCAGACAACAAATCTCATTCAAGCATTACTGACTGCAAATCAGAAGAAAACTAATGACTACAAGGAGTCTGTGGCCTGGACATATGCATTTCTACAACCACATTGTTTACCAATATGGCAACACATACAAACTGCTTGAAGATTATGAAGACAAGCTGCTTGCATTCCAGCAATTCATCAATAAACAGGCACAAAATATACTGAAAATTATGACGAAAAACTCCTTGAATTCCAGTGATTCATCATTAAACAGGCACAAAATACAGTGTGACCCCACTATAACATGGTAGTTGGGAGCCACAGAACCTGACTGTGTTATAGACCGAACCATGTCAGAAGCAACCAGGTCAGTTACCTTAAGAAAATGATGCATGTACCACCAAAAATATGCAGGGTGGGGTGAGGGGTGTAGGTAATAAATACAGGTACAAAAATACATGCTTCATAGGCACAGTTACCATCTTAAATTGATGCATATTGAATGAAAAATACACCTGTAGTGAAAACAGAGAAGGTGTATATATTACTTTATTCAGAGAACCACACATGGGTACTTATATGTGTATACTGTTTACATATACATGTCTAATGTATAGCATGAATAGAGTATCAACACCGTGTACTCACCTGTAAATCTCATCACATACATTGAATCCACAATACAAGTAATTCCATCAAAAATATGCACACACACACAGAGATTTAAAATATTCAATAATTTTGTCACAGGTCAAATAGGTCTGAATTCAGTGGAAAAAAATAGCACAATCACGTAACGAATGATGAATCACATTTCCTTTTCATGGCACAGTAAACATGCTCCAGTCACGATGGAAAATGAAACTATCCATCAGATTCCATTGCTTTTAAGTTTGGTACTGACTTCTTTACATGAAAGGTGCTTTGTTTTTATTGAAGATTGTAGTTCGTTTTCTTTGATGAAGGGTGCATGCATTATTGAAGTCACCACTAAAGGACAGCTTTGGTGAACCACACAAATGCCTGTGTCTTATTGTGGCAGCAACATCAAATAATTGTATTGCATGATTGAGACTGATTTTTTTTCCATTTGCTAAGTATGTTTTTATAACAATCGGTGCTTCAAAGGTAATCTGTTTTCTTTGAAATTTAAGCAAACTCTTTTATCTGGGTACATTTTTAAAAAAGGAAATGGCTGTCGCTAGGTTGATTGTAGTTACTGTTCCTCCCTACCTATTGAATACACCAACAAGTAAGATCTTGTTTGTTTGGCTTGCTTTTTTTTGTTATACGTTTGTGGTGGCTGAGTGATGCTGTCTTCCATGCATGCATCAGAAATTTAAAAAAGGGTCAACAGACAATAGAGATGCAGGCGTTTTGGTCTGATGACAGGAATTATTACAGAAAATGTTCTGAAGGATTTAATTCTGAGTAAAAAGAAGAGTAATTTTACTTACCATACAAATGTCAGTCTATGTAAATATATTAATAACTTGCGAGTGGCTTAAAATCTGACAAAAGAAAGATTATGAGATAATGCCTATCCGGTTGATCTCCATTACCAGAAATGTAAAAAAAAAGTGGATATCTCACAACATACAGTACTCGTGCTAAATGTCAACATAAGTGGATTATGATATAACAATGCACTGTTAAGATGGTTTTTTAAATGGACAAAGAATTTGTTTATGTAACAACAGATAAATTTCAGTGTATTTTATATCATGTTTGCAGCTTCCTTTCATGGGTCCTCTTGAGTTTCTCCACTCCAAACCAATGGTTATATATACAAGTTTAAACAGCCAACAATGTCGCCAATAAAAAAAATTCACCAGATGGTATAATTTGCCACCAGTAAGGAAAGAAAATTCACAATTTGTGACATTGGCAAAGCCCTGTATGATCCCTAAATAAACTTTTTACACGTTATTTTATTTTTCTAAGAAGAAAAAATATTTTTTCATGTACGAGAAAAATACAAATTTCAGGAGCCATGCCACGATTGTCTTATATTATTAATACACGATCTCTTCCCCAAATGATTCCCCAAATGATAATAAACTTTTTACGTTTTTTTCATACTTTTAAGAAAGATTTTTTTTTTCATGTATGAGAAAAACACATGTATGTGAAAATTTTCGGGAGCCACACCACGACCATGTTACATCCGAATTTGTGTTATAATGGAGCATGTTATAGCGGGATCACACTGTATACTGAAAATTATGACCAAAAAATCCTTGAATTCCAGCGATTCATCCTTAAACAGGCACAAAATATACTGAAGATTATGACAAAAAATTCCTTGAATTCCAGTGATTCATCATTAAGCATGCACAAAATATGTAACTTTGGAGTTGAGCCAGATAGGAGAGATGCTGATCAGATGCCAATGACATCTGATCTTCCATCTAACACCACAGTCTATGTGAAAGAGGCCAACAACATTAACTTAACCACAACTGGCAACAAGAAAAATGTTCTTACAGTGATGCTTGCCTATATTTGGAAGGAAGATGCTGCCAAAGGGTATAGTGAGACCAAAGAAGACACTCATCAGGTGCCAGAAGAGATGATGGATGAATGTAGCATTGATGAAGGACTGGAAAAAGAATTGGATAAAGAATGTTGAGGGAAAACAACAAGGCAGTTATGCTAGAAATAAGCTATTAGTTCTGGATGCTTTTGATACACAACTGAGATGATCTCAAGGACCTACTAAAGACAAGTACCACACCAATTTTTGGCCATAATTCCTGGTAGTAACACATCAATAATTCTGCCCTTTGAGTGGTATTCTGATGACCAACACACATTTATGTCATCTGGAAGAATGAGGGATGGATTTTAGAATTTTTTATCATAGCTTTAACAATCTGAGTCATATTGTTACAATGTCTGCAGTGTGGCAGCTTGTAGTAATGTCTAGCACTAGGTATCATGCTGCAAACATGTAGCATCATATCCCACCCAGTCATGTTATCCTGACACCAGACTGACCAGTCCTAACACAAACCTCTAAATGCAGAGTGCCAAGTGAGTCAGCTGCAAGTACCATTTTTATAAGTCTTTGGTATGACTTGGCCAGGGTTCAAACTTGCGACCCCACCACCTCCAAGGCAGATGCTCTAATCACTTAGGCCACTGGAGTGGTCAGAAGAATGAGGGAACCTGAGCTGACTGACATGTGCCAGTAGAAAGAGGATGCCTGGGCCAAGCTGGATCCAAATATTATTAGTCTTGCCTTCAAAAAGTGCTGCATCTCAAATAAAATGGATGGCACAGAGTATGATGTTTTGTGCGAGGAGGATGTTATGCATCAACACCACCCAAAGAGTGAGAAGGAAGACAAAGACGATACACTGATTGATGATATAAAGAAACAAGGACTTTTCAAGAGGGACAATGATGACAAGGAATTTGAGCAATTTGATCAAACAGACTAAGCTGTATCAACAAAGTGAACAATAAAATGGCCCTTTTAAAGGCCAACCATAAAATCAGAAAGATATACTTTAACTATTGCCACATTTTTCTTTCTTTCATACTGACAGAAAAGACCAGAGAAACAGTGAAGCACTAGTTTATTGTATACCAACCAAAAAAAATGTCATGTAACAAATGACAAGAACTATCCAAAATAGCAGACTATTGTCAAACAATCAAACAATGAAATCAGAACAAAATTATACAGAGTTTGAAATGTATTATGTCACATGCATGCTATAAGGCAGAATTAAGTTTTTCAGCTCATTCTGGGTCAAAAATGGGAATATACATTATACATTAGTGTGTGCTATACACATCAAAATATGGCAATGATCCCTTTTTATCCCTATAACCTTTTAAAATGTGGACTTTGGGGTGATGATTCTTAATCCTGTACTCCTGGTATACAGTCAAATCTGGTCAATCAACCACCTGCATATAACAAGTACCTGCCCATGGAGACCTCTATTTTCAGTTCCTCTAAAATTTCCAAATGAATTTGTGTGCATGAAGTGATCCACTGCTCAACACATCTAACTACTGCTATTATTCAATTCTGTAACCTTCAGGTATAGCAGCAGCTGTTAATTGTGAAGGTGAATGTCTCCTTCAACCCTTTATCTAAGCTAATCACCTGCACTTTAAATGACATAATGACCTGGTCAAAAGATTCATATTTTGCTCTTTTTCAAATGCAAAATTTTTTTACTATCCTACACTTAACATTCTTTGTATTTTAAAATAAAACATACAAGTTGTATAAGATGCTGAATGTTAAACAACTGGGTTGGTTGCATCAAGGATTTAATAAATTTGGGTCCTGCCTCCCACCCCTTAAAGTTGCAATAATGGGGGCAGGGCCAATCTGTTGAAAGATGGACCTTTCCACAGCACACCAAAATAGTAACTAAAAATGAAAGCCGAATGAGAATGTGTGTGTGATTTAGATTTTTAACGTAGCTTTAACAATTTTTCAGTCATATAGCTACGATGTCTGCAGTGTGACAGTTTATAGTGATGTCTAGCACTTGGGGCATCATGCCGCAGACATGTGGCATAATGTCCCACCCGGTCACATTATCCTGACACCAGGCCGGCCAGTTCTAACACTAACCTCTTAATGCTGAGCGCCTAGCAAGGCAGCTGTTAGTACCATTTTTTTAAAGTCTTTGGTATGACTCGGCCGGGGGATCGAACCCGCAACATCCCGCATCCGAGGCTGACATTCTAACCACTAGGCCACCAGAGCGGTCTCCGAATGAGAATGAGAGCTATAATGTATCCATCTTTTCACTAAAGTTAAAATACAAAATATAAAAATCTATATTCTCTTTCTGTAGCATGTGTTTCAAAGCACTGCTTTTATTTTACACTTGCCAATTCTAAAACAGACTAGAATGTCTGAACTTTGCTATTACAAGGACGAACAAGTGAAATGAAGAATCTCCATTAACATATCCAGTACAGACTTGTTCTCTGAATTTCAAGTATATCTCACATAATTACACAGTTCTGAGTCTAACTGCTTTATTCGTACTACAAATACACTGATGCTTACTTCCTTATTTAAGTCAAACCTAGTAAAATTAAGCCGTTGTGTTTACCAAATTCTGCTGACTCCCAGTTCAACTGCTTGAAGAGTGAAGGCAGCTGAGGAATGATGAAGACAGTTGAACAAGTGGTGCATTTTCTTTAACGAAACAAATATACCTAATCACATGTAGCTAAAGAATCTCAAGCATTAGTTTAACCAAATTTAGCATTACTTGGCTACCATCACTCTTCTACCAAACAAAATGGTGGTCCACAACTGCAACATACAGTAGCAAAATGGGTAATTTCCACATTTATTGGAAACAAAACACACATGATTCAAGAAAATTTTTGCACCAAATCCTTATTTTCTGCAAATTGTTTTCAATTTTTTGCATGATTTTCAAGATCAGGTATCCCAGATGCAACCCTGAAACAACAACTCTTTTTTTCCCTCCTAAACATTTTTTGCCAAATTTTACTGTCAATGCTTTTGTTGAGTGCAACAAAAATAATTAACCTTCCACAAAGGAAAAAGAAGAAAAACCAAATAAATCTATCGGACAAAGCCATGGAGAAACCTAAATGGACTTACATGGTAAAGTCCAAACCAAAAATGAGTTCATGGAACACAAATGCCCCATGAGGATGCCTGAAAACTGACTTATACCCAAAACTTAACTGCCCAGACATATAGACGGACATAATTTATGTTGAAGCATACAAATACTAATCCATTTGCAAAATCAGACAAGCATATTTGTGGAGAGTGGTAGTGAAACTGCTGAAATCTGTGGATAATGCCATAAGGTCTATTTATCATTATAAAATTCAGGTTGCAAATGAAAAGATACCTCTCAGTAAATTTTGAGGAGATATGACATACAATGTTTTGTAGTTTTTAACAAGGCTTCTAACAATATTGAAGAGTCTGTCTCCAGTTGGACAGTCACACATAATCCTTTTAAATAGGTTCATGACCACACTGTTGATTTAACATAATCAAAATGGCTATGCCACAGACTTACTTAACGTAACCATCAAAGGCAGCTGGACCATACCATCTATATTGATGGCGGCTGCATGCTGTCCCAGACTAAAGTCATCCCCAAGTCGAACTGTGCTGAATTCCAAGCCTTTTGCCTTGTGTGCTGTGCTAAAGATGATATCTGCAAATGAATCCAAAATGAATAACATTTTAAACATACTGGCACAGACATATAAAGACTTCAAAACATGCATGAAAGACATAATTATTTCTTTTGTAAATAAAACTGATAACAGTAGTAAAACCTGTCCGTAGCAACCTCTGCTTTCCGCTCTTAGTTAAACTCGAATAATCTTCAGTAAAGTTATATTTAGGAATCAAACTTAGGAAAATGTGCAATTAAGGGCTATAACTTCTGCAACTGATGATGACTTGGAACACTAGGAATCTAATTTATTCAAGGTGTTATCGATATCAGAAACATGCTAAATTTGCCATTATAATAGAAAATAAAGTTCTGCTATGGCAACAAAAGTTATGATTATGAACAACCAGGGGCACCAACTGTTGCATTTTCAGATTTTTTAATCAAAAACTGCTGATTACTGTCCATTCGTCAAAAAAGATGCAACTGTTTTCGTAGATTAAATAAAGATCAGTTGTAACTTCTGCATGTGTATTTGATTTTGGTTTGGTTTCTTATGGCACAGCAACACAAGTTAGTCATTTAGTGCTGAAGCAATTGGAGTAAAATGCCTTGCCCAGGGGTACAACACATTAACTAACCCTGGCTGATCTGAGGGTAGGATTCAATCTTGTACCCTTTCAATCATCAATCTGGCATGCTAACTTCTGTGTCACAATGGCATCATTAAGCACATGTATATAACTGTATAAACATGAAGAAAGCTCTTACAGTTATTATCCAGTTTAAGACCAAAATGATGTTGATGATTATGACAACTGACAAGAGAAAGGAAAAGATAACAAGGATGAGTCATTCAGTATCATTATTCTTGAGACACTGTGACTCAAAGGTAAGATTTTTAAAATTCAATAAATGCATTACTGACAGAATTTCAAAACTAAAGAATGGCCTGAAAATAGTTTTATTAGTGCTTCCATACATCATCATCATCATCAGAAGAAGAAATTTTTTAATCATATCAACAGTAGGTTCTTCATTGCTTTAGTTGTCATGCTTTCTTAACAGTATAATTCTGACAGCAATCAAGTGATTATGCAAAGTTAATCACATCAAAGCAGAGAGATCAAGTTTAATACAGTCAAACCTGTCCTAATGGTCACTTGAGTTCAGCAGTCACCTGATCACAATGGCCATTCCAATTTCCCACCAGTAAATTTCCTATATAAATGTCATGTAATTAGTGGTCATCTGTCTTCTGCAGTCAGAGGTCATGTGTTCTTAACCAAGCAGTGATATCATCATGCCTTATGTGGAGAGTGTGTTCTGTGCTTGGTGGCCATGTTTTTATTAACCAGGCAATGCTTTTACTCTGCTTTTTCTGCAGTCTCTGGAACATATCATCAGTGACTGCTCCAAGTATGCAAATTAAACTTCTTTTGTTTGATGAGCAAGACATGGTATATATGAAGGTACAGTGCATGAATCAATAGCTGCAGGAAGCTTCTTTTCATTCCCAAATCATCAATGGCCTCTCATAAAAACCCTCTGTCTTTTGATCTCAGTGAGTTTGACCAACTACTTAATCCATCAATTGTTTTTAGTGTGAACACCTGTTTTCATGCCTAGTTACACCAGCTGGCCTAATAAAAACTTAATCCTGTGTTTCCCAACCATAGGTAAAGTTTGGATGCAAATTAAAGGGACTGCTGAAAATTGACAAAAACTTTAACACATGTGAAAATGACAGAAGAATCAGTGATGATGTAATGTACATCAGGGATTAGAATGAGGATACAGTAATCTTGTGTGGAACTTTTTTGTTATTTTTGTTTTTGCTACAGTAAATAGCTCCACTAAATACATGTATCCTGACTGCATACTACTACTGCTAATAATACATGCAAATTAATAATAATGATACTACAACTACTAATCATGATAGTACTTTTGGGTGCATAGTTCATGCAGCTGTCATGAACCAAGTTTGATAGCTGAACCTGCCTTCAGAGGTCACCTGTCTACAAAGATCACTTTAACCTTTTCCCATGGGTGGCCACTGTAGGCAGGTATGACCCTATAATACATTTAGATTTAAACAAATAGTTGCTCTGTGTTTAAGATTTTAAACAAGTGAATTTGATTTTTACCTGAGATCAACCCTCTAACTTGGATCTTACATGCATTAAGCAAAGCAACTTCTCATATATCCCATATTAGTAATTAAAGTAATCACAAAAGTCTTCCTTAAAGTGACTATATGCTCCATATTAAACCAAAGACTTTGCAAATATTTTTATTTATTATGTCTTCAAGTGTGTTATGAAATGTGTGGAAATGCTAATGTACACAGAAGGCTGATATGTGACTTACTCTATAATTTAACAAACTGTTCATCCTTTTGGGGCCAATGAACTCTAGTATAATCTATCTCTAAGTTTTAGACCTTAAAGTAGTAAAGATAACTCATTTATCAATTAGTCCATCTTTCAAAAGTAGGAGCATCAGATTTGCACAGGACCAATTCTAGTTACTGATCTTCTAAATTAAACTGCTCAGTAAATTATCAGTCAGCATCATTAAAAGTAGATAATGGTACCTAATTTGTTTCACATGAAGTATTATAAATGAATTATGTACATTTAGACACATTTAATGATGCTGAACTGAAAACATACTGAGTTACAGATACGATAAAATTGCTGTGTGGAATGAAACTAAGGTAACTTCAGTTTCATGAATATTGATGATATTACTGTATGCTATTTCTGATTACCAGAAGTAGGGAAATTGCATCACAGTTTTGTTTTGGAGAGAGAGAGAGAGAGAGAGAGAGAGAGAGAGAGGCATATATATTCCATTGCATATTTCTTCTTGCACCTTGTGATCAATATTAAATATGCCCCGATATAAGAGACAGAGAGATTACAGTCCTTCTTCATGCTATTTTGTACCTTATGGCCCCTGCTTAGCTTAACTTTTGTCAAAGAGAGAGACAGTAATAAACTAAATAGTAAATAGAAACTATTAAAATACATACCATACTTCTTCAGTTTCAAAGTTTTAATATTGTCAATATTTTTATCCACTTAGACTCCATTTGGGTTAAGTCCCAAAAATGACCATTTAACATACTGTGTCGTTTTCTTTGCCAGTTCAATGACATCTCCAACAAATAAGATTATTCTTTATCAGAAAGTGCATGTACACTTCCTGTAGTTAAGCTGCATTTAGTTATGATCTTTGCTCATGCTAGTTGTTACTTTAAATTGCTGACAGTTTCGTTGGCAATTACAAAAGGTGTGACTGGTTGAGAAACTTACAAGTGTAAGAACCTGGCATTTCCTTTCATTAAAAGGTACCATATTCACAATACCTTATGGCTAGCCTCATTTCACTACTGGTAGCCTCACTAATTTGATCTGGTCTGCCAAATCTTGTCCTCAAACAGGCATTAGCTTGGATGACCTGACCACAGCTGTAGCATATTTAATTAGCATGTAAATAACACTGCAAAGCCATGTGGTTCTTGGGATGATGGATCACAATCATCAAGTAACTAAACAATACAGATTAGAATCATTCTGAAACCTCTCTCTCATATATCGGGCATATCTTATCTGATCACAAGGTGCATGAAGAAAAGTACGATGGAATACCTGTCTTTGTTATGGTTATTCATTTTAAACAATGTCTATTTAGTGCATGCTGCCTTAGCACAATTACATCTGTAAATATGGTAAGTTATTAATAACTCTTGCCAATAGCTGTCACGCATAAAGCTTCAAGACTTTCACTAAGTTTAAAATCCAAAATTGTCTGTTGTGTGAGCTAGTAATTCAACATGTCCATCAAGGGTTGATGTACAGAAACTAAGATTTCCAAGTCTGAATGGGGTTTTCTTTGCCAGTGTTTAAATAACAACTGCAAAGCAGCTCATTTTTGTGATTTGTTTCCAGCCATGGTTGATTTTTTTCCACTCTAAATTGAAAAAGTTCCTCTTGGTATTGGATGAACCCTCAGTTCAGCACTGCCAACTTATGGCACATCATTTGATATATTGTCAGCCTAAGGATTAATCTGTTCATTGTCATTTTGGGTCAGTTTTCATAATCATGCATCCAAGATGGAACTCTGTGCATACAGTATGGTCACTTGCACTTGCTAAATCATTTTGTAGATAAACATTTCCAGCTGTGAATTTATTTAAATAAATTTTAAAAAAAAAACCTATTTAGGGTCTTGTGATGTTGTCCGCTAAATGTTTGTTTTAAAGCTGCTGACATCAGTGTCATGTATTGTCATGGTTGTATAAATGATGTAACAAACAGAACAAAGGAAGATGCATATATGCATGAATTAGCAATACATCAAAGTTTTATTAGTTGGAAGAGAAAATTTTCAGAGAAATCATAAGAAAATACTAAATTATAATATATAATTACAAAACTGAATATGCACCAAATCTAGCTGGAACATTCCAAATTACAGCTCTTTTCTGGTAAACTAGATAAACATGTTAGTATTTTTATGGAAACATTTGGTGGCTACTTGGGAATTCTCATGCTAACCTAGAATATAGGATTAGATTTCTTTGCATACACAAGGAATCATATGTGGCTGATTCTGGACTGTGTTATAAGCATGAGTCTATGATGCATGAAATAAATAAAACAGAATAACAATTGTGAATATACACACCAGCTTGAGTCAAGTCATCAATAGTTTTGTTGAGAATCTTGTTGGCAACACAGAGGAAATTCATGTGATAAGTTTTCACTATTTTGATCTTGCCAAGAAGTTCATTGTCAAATGTTTTATTGGCAAACTGTTCCAATGCAGCAAAAGACTGGAAAGACTTGATAAAACTGTGGGAAATGTATCTTCTTTCTGAAATATGAAGCATACACACCTTATTACAACAAGAAGACAACTGTGGATGCAAAGTTTTAACACTCAACTTACATGTTTCAATTGATCGACATTAAGTTGTATCTAGTTTTATGCATCTATCTACATTGTGCCAGAGTATCTAATAAAAATTATCTATTTACCTAACCTGCCTTCTTACCTATCTATCTACCTACTATGTACTTTTATTCTGTGGTTACCTATTGTTTTGTGTGTCATGGTTGCTACAAACCATAAAGTTAAAGACCCAATACTATATTAAACATTGGTAAAAATTAAACATCAGTCAATTTATTGTCTTAGCAGCAATGATGTCACTTAAGCAGGTGATGTATATTTAATTTATACTGTATGCTGCCTTTTCTTCATGATTATATGTTACGTATGTTGTGTGGTTGACCCTGATTAGGAACAGAGTTCAGGGCCTACCTGTCTCATTATTTAGTAAACATTATATAGAAAACATTTCTCTATGGTTTAGATTATATATTAAAATCATTATTAAATGGAGGTAAACATGCTTACAGATATTGAGTTCAAGGTCTACTTTTTTTTAGAAATTAAGAATGTTCTACAAGCAAGATGTTTATAAATTTGTTGCAAAAATGACTCTCATTCTGGCTCTGTTATTGTGTCTTAGCTTTATATATATGTTGTTTACTTCAAAATTACTAATTCCTATCTTAACATTCAAAGAAGAATCAGTTTTGTTGTTGTTTTCAGATTTCATTTGAGAGTATTTATTTATTTAAATCATTCCCTGGCATTACAAAGTGCTCAATATTTTTGGACTAAATCACTATTTTGGGATTATTGTGAATTAGTTCAAGGACATTTTGATAATATCATTATGAAACATTAAGACTGCTGGCACATTAGCACATTCAAGACTACTGGCATATCAGCACATTCAAAATTGGAATTAATTTTGAATACCACTGGAATTCATTTGGAACTCTATACATCTGGACTTGTGATAAAACTTTAGGACTATTTGGATTTAATTCAACTTTTAGGACTATTTGAGATTTAATTCACAACACTAAGTTCTTTTGTAAATTATCACTTTGTATTCTAGGAAAATAAATTGTTGGATTTTACAAAATTTGTTGGTTTTCATTCTTTTCTGTTACTTAATTTAAACCATAGCACTAGTGACACATGACTGAACAACCCCTATGACCCTGACCCTTGATCTTTTAACATCACCATTCCTCTGCAAATATGTCACAGGAGGTGTATGGAAACCTAAGCTGACAGTAGAATTTCCAAGTAAATGCCAGACTTTGCCCAGAATAATACCAACATTTTTAATTATCTCATGTATCAAAAAAGGCTTACTGTGGAATTATCCATTCTAGATCTGGCTCATGTATCTGTTTTTTTATTCAGGCCCTTCCTGTTAGCATTTGTTCTCATAATATTCCTCTTTTTCTCTGAAATTTTTCTTAGTTTCAATAATTATTAAATTATGCTGATCTGCATATTTCTTTCTTAACAAGAATACCATAAACAGAATATTATAGGCACACAATGTTTAATAATCCTTTACGTAGACAACATATTTTTGCATATAAACCATTTTTCTTCTTTAAGTCTCATTGATCTTGAGATCTGCTCTTTTTTATCCCAAAATCAATTGTGTTCTTAATCAGTCTAAGTGCAAGCCATCCACTAAGATTGGGTCAGGTTTGTTCTTTAGAACTACTGTCATTTTGTGGAGCCAGTAGGGGCCCCATGTGCCCAAGTAGTCCAAGGTACTTGCCTTTACCTATCACTCACACACCTCACCCTGTCTCTGAGGATTCTTGTCTTGGCTACTGGGTCAGTGAATGATCTTGGCTTTTAACTTTTTGGTACCCAAATCAATAGCATGCTTTCGTAATTACCCCAAGTGCAAGCCATCCACAAAGTGTGTAATGTAGAACTAATGTTACTGTGCAGAAACCAGTGACCATGACCTTTTACCTTCTGACTTCAAAATCAAGTTCCTCTTACAGCACTCTGAAACCATCCACAAAGTCTGTTAATCACAGATGATGTGGATAATGGCAAACTCTAGTTATTGTGTGGAAACCATTTTTCTTCAGTCAGCGACCTTGACCTTTGAACTTTCCAACCTGAGTTTGATAGGGTTATTCCTTACACCCATGTGCAAGTGATCCACATAGTTTGGGACTTGTAGTTAGTATTGTGAAACCATTATCTTCTAACAGTCACAGTGATGATGACCACTAACCTTTTGACCCTGAAATCAATAGGATTCTTCCTTTCCCCAAGTGCAAGTAAACCAGCTAAGTTTGGTATTTGTACACCATGTAGGACTCAAGTTATTATGTGGAAACCATTTTCATTATTTCAGTCATAGGGACGTTGAACTTTTGGACTTAAATCAATAGAATTCTTTCTTGCACCAAGTGAAAACCATATTGGTAACTCTAGATGGTGTACAGCTGAACTGTGCAGAAACCAAATTGGTAATAGACAGATGGTTGGATGAAAATACAGCATCATACAATAACATGATCCACCTGTTTATAGGCATATAAAAAACACATAAGTCCCCTACCCCCAAAAAACTAACATCTATGACCTGATCTCTACACCAGTAGAGATATTAATAACCCATTGCAAACATCTTTACTTTCTTTATGTCAATTCAGTCATGGTAATAATAGATAGTACTGCTCTATGTGACCTTGATCATCAAGCTCCTATGCCATTAATCTCTAGGGCTATTCCCCTCTCCGCCCCCTGCATTTCTGGGCAAAGTCCAAAGATGATAACCTCATGAGAACAAGAGATACTGCCCTTAAAAAAAAAACTTCAACCAAGAGTTCACCTGAAAGACAGACACTGTGATCACATGTATCATTGCAGGAGAGAGATTCCTTTCCCACACATAAATATAAGTACCAATGAAAATAAATTCTGGGGGGCAAAAACCACAACAAGTGATACCAATGAAAGTAAATGCATGCATAGTAATGATCTACACATGTATCACATTTACTCTATATTACTTAAAATGTGTGTGTTTTCTGTTCTTTGACATGCCATCCCCTGGCAGTATAAATTAATCAAAATCATAAAGTTAGCAGTTCTGATTGTCAGGATGCTAATGGTGGATTATCAGGGTCCTCCAGACCTCAGTACAGCCATCTTCCATTGCAAACTCCTTTGCGAGTTAAACCATTTTACATCAATTTCTTGTCATGAGCTTCATACCTATTAGTTGACTAATTGGTGTTAAACTGGACAGCAACAAATGAAAGGTTATATTTTGTGATGACCACTAAGTGCTTTGCCAAGAGCCCTTCAATTGTGATGAACCTGATCTGGTCTGGGAAGGATTTGAACCCACATCTTTCTGTTCAGGTGTTCATCACACTAACTGCTAAGCTAACATTGCTCACAGTTGAATGTTAGCTGTTATCCAAGTCAAGAAGACCTGTCAGCCTGTCTAACTTATGGAAATATTACAAGATATTAATTTATATTCAGATATAAGAATTAAATCCAGTTCTACTCTTACCTTTCTGTCTCTGCTCAGGTGGCAAAAGAAGTGTGTAGAGGTCTTGCAACATTGGGAAGCCAAATCCACTTGTTCCCTACATTGAAAATATATCTGAAATCATGAACACATGTATTTTTATACAATATGTATCTGGGGTTGAAAATTCACTTGCCCAGACTGTCTAGCATTTTCCTTTTAATAAAAAGGATCTTCTGTCAAGAATATTACTGACTTCATTCTTAAAGTTCATACTTTTAATTGGAAGTTTGTTTTTATTTGTTTTGATAAAGCTCTTACAAGAGTGTTACTCTCCCTCTGCAACATTAATATATGCTTACAAAAGGCAGAGCAGACTGGTCTCAGTTCATAATTACTTACAACTGATATTAGAAGGGTCAAAGTCTCAGAAAGCAGCCTTAAACACAGTTAAAGTTAGGTTGCAAGCATCATCAACTTTATATTTACACAATAGCTGGTTAAACAAGAGTTTATTCTAGGCAAGGAAAAATGTGTGGTACCTGCCTAGATGAGCTAATGTTTTTATTTCCCTTTTTAGATTTTTCAATTATGTACAATTATCATACACTCCAAAGTAGACTGACATATATCATACACTCCAAAGTAAACTGACATACATTAACTCTGTGTGTGTGTGTGTGTGTGTGTGTGTGTGTGTGTGTGTGTGTGTGTGTGTGTGTGTGTGTGTGTGTGTGTGTGTGTGTGTGTGTGTGTGTGTGTTGGATTATTAACATAGCTTTAAAAAAAATTCAGTAATATCGCTAAGATGTCTGCAGTGTGGCAGTTTATAGTGATATCTAGCACTGGGGCATCATGCCACAGACATGTAGCATGATGTTCCACCCAGTCACATTATCCTGACATCAGGCTGACCAGTCCTAACACTAACCTCTTAATGCTGAGCACCAAGCGAGGCAGCTGTTAGTACCATTTTTTTGTAAGTCTTTGGTATGACTCGGCCGGGGATCGAACCCATGACCTCCTGCATCCGAGGCAGATGCTCTAACCACTAGGCCACTGGTGTGGTTGACATTACATTAACTGTAACTCAGCAAAAATCAAATGGATATAATGTACAGAAATAAATCTTTGTATTCTCTATATATACATAGCAGTAATTCTGGTAACAAAAGAAAGTTTTACGGAGAAAATAACCTCCTGTTTTTATGGAAATAGGAAAACTTATGGAAAAGCTGTATATTTTTTAATCTATTCATTTTAAAATACAAAGAATAAATAAAGAACTTTCCCCCTTGGTGAGTAACATTTAAACCCAAAATAAGTGAGAAAATATGACAGGAATGTTTGGAGGGGGAGATGGTGGAGGTATCTAGGTTGAATATAAGCTCTTTACAAGTTATGACAACCAATGAGCATGTTTGTTTTGATTTTTTTCAGGATTCCTAGCATCAATATTTTGGAATCCTGGCAGAGCATCCAAAATGCATGACTAGTCCAGTAAAAGACATATTGCATCTATCTATGAGCCAATACCTACCTTGATACTGTCAGTATTAATTAAAGTCCAATGAACATAAAAGGTCTATCCATTCCTCCAATTCCTGACCTATGAATTCCTTTAACAGTTTTGGCCAAAACGATAATCATAAGCATTAGTTTTCCTCATGATTTATATTTTCTCCTTTACCATTCATCACCATATTTCACCCATTACAATCTAATCAACTGGTCCAGAATCCACTAATTCCCATTAACTGAGAAAGAAAGATGACTAATTAAAAGTGCGAAATCCCTACTACTAAGTTACTCCTAAAAAACTTGAAGAATCCCCCCAAAATGAGAAACTATGATGACTAATCATAAACAAAAGAGATCCTGTCTACTGACATACGCCTACAAAGGCCACTTTCCAGTCCCTATAATGACCAATCGTGAACAGAAGTGATCATGTCTAATGACATACCCCTACAAACGCAACCTTCCAGTATCTATAATGACTATTCACAAGAAAAGAGATCCTGTCTACTGATGTACCCCTACAAAGGCAACCTTCCAGTCCCTAAAATGACTATTCACAAGAAAAGAGATCCTGTCTACTGATATATCCCGTCAAAGGCCATTTTCCAGTCCCTATAATTGCTAATCATAAACAAAAGAGATCTTGTCTACTGACACACCCCTATAAAGAGATCCTGTCTACTGACACACCCCTATAAAGAGATCCTGTCTACTGACATACCCCTACAAAGAACACTTTCCAGTCCCTATAATGACTAATCATAAACAAAAGGGGGCCCCGAGTGGCCAAGTGGTCTAAAGCGCTCTCCATTACGGATCATTGCCATCTCATCTCTGTCTGTGTGGGTTCGAGTCTCGGATTCAGCCAATGTGGGTATGTGAGAAAGCTTGCCAGTAGCTTCTCATGGGTTGGTGGTTCTTTCCGGGGTTACCTGGGTTCTTCCTCCACCATTAATACTGGCCGCCATGTATAGCCTGTCGTGTGCTGAAAAATGGCATTAAACCCTACAACAACAACAACAACAACATAAACAAAAGAGATTCTGTCTACTGACATACCCCTACAAAGGCCACTTTCCCGTCACTATAATGACTAATCATAAACAAAAGAGATCCAGTCTACTGACATACCCCTAAAATCAAGTCTACTGACATACCCCTAAAATCCACTGACGTACCCCTAAAATCCAGTCTACTGACGTACCCCTAAAATCCAGTCTACTGACATACCCTAAAATCCAGTCTACTGACATACCCCTAAAATCCAGTCTACTGACGTACCCCTACAAAGGCAACCTTCCAGTCCCTATCATCATAGCAGCACTTTTTAACAGCTTCATTAAACAGGGTGTAATTACAACGGGTGATGATTGCCAACTGTCCAACTTGCTCTCCAAGTACTGTGCCTGTCAGTGAAAAAGAAAACCAAACATATTTAATTTCACATGAAAGACAGAAAATATGCAGAGATCACTCACTATTACAAACTTTCTTTAATCTATACTGCATCTATAATGAACACTCAAATTAGACCCTAAAACACATTTATTATATCATTCATTTTCATGGGGATCTTTTTTTCAAATTTGTTAGTAGAAAAAAAAAGACATCTTAATGGACATTTATATTCACACAATTGCTTTCAACAGAAATGATAATAATGGCAGAAATATTCTGTGTTGTGCACTTCAAGGTCAAATATGGATACAATTTTCAATCAGCAAATTTGTATTTCTTTATGAAGACAAAATCATCATCATCATCATCAATTCCTTAACCCAAGAGGTCATTGGGGCACCACAGTTGACTTTACAACCAATTCTCTCTGTCTTTCCCTGTTCTCTACTGCCCTTTGGGAATCTCCAAATCCCATGTCTATCCACTCCTTAATGTTGTCTTCCCACCTCTTTTTGTCTGCCTCTTCTTCTGCACCCTTGCACTATGCCTTGCAAGATCGTTTTTGCCAGTCCAGATAATCTTGAGACATGACCATACCACTTCAGTTTGCACTTTTTTACAGTGGTCAAGAGGTCTTCATAGGATCCGATGGTTCACTGGATCCTGTTGTGGACCTCTTTGTTGGTTACATGGTCAGTGTATGAGATGCCCAAGATCTTGCAGTAGCATCTCATTTCGAAGGTTTGAATCCTTCGTTGAAGATCTGATGTGAGCAGCCATGTTTCACAAGCATACAGAAGACAAAATGTTCAAGTTAAACAGCTGCGTTACTTCCCTGACCTGGACTTGGTTTTGTGTTTTCATTCCGAAACAAGGTCAACATCCATTATTATTATAGACAAGTATACAATGAAGTATCAATTTCTAGTGAAAATAAAGGGATTTTTTGGTAAGAATTTGTAATAAAACAAAAAGTCACTTGAAGGGATTCATGAAAAAATTTCCAGAAATCAAATCAATACCATTTCTTCCTCTGAACTGCAGAGTGTTGAAACCATCACATGGCTATATTTGATTAAAATCAGTACCATTTCACTAAGGCTCAAGAACACATCATAAGTACATGATATCACAATCCATTCAGGAGTAGTGTTAACAAGATCTCAAGCTGGCAATTATGGTGACCATGTTGCATTCAAGACTGGCACCATTTCCGTTCAGGATCAATATCTTAAAAACTCTTTTGGTGAAAACCTGATGTCAACATAACCATCCATTAAGGAGTAGCAATAATAGTATTTGTAAGATGGCTACAGCCATATTGGATGTAAGATTGGTATCACTTTTATTAGAATGGACCAGGCAATACAGGAAGCCTTCTGGTGAACGCCCCATGTCAATACAGTAAAACCTGTTATGAGCGACCTCTGCTATGAACAACCACCTGTCATTTCCAACCACAAAAATGTAATGCATGGATCGATTTTATAATATAAACTCTGTCATGAATGACTACTTGCTGAACACGACCAGCAACCATATGTCTTGGCAAAATATGCATTTTGTCACTGCTATGAATGACTGCATCACAAAAATGGATAAACTCCACCTACCTTTATTTAATCCCTATAACATTGACAGCTTATCCTGTTCTAAAAAATAAAAAAAAAATTGGCTGGCTACCAATCTCTGAAATCATAAACCAGACTAATGTACATGTAAATTATTCCAGCACTTAGCCTGGTTCCCAGCCTTATTGTAGCAACTGCTTATATGCATGAGTAGGACCCAGCATCTAGCTCTATGAACAACCATATCACGAGCACCAAGACAGACATCACTGACCTTTATGTAGTCATTTGTAACAAGGAACGCTTGAATAGGAAAGATTGTTCTGATAAAAAACAAACATAAAAACAACAACCCCCAAAAGAAACAATGGCGTCTGGCTACCGGTTCGTATATAGTGACAGATGGTACAGTCCATAAACCAGGCTAATGTGCATGTCATGGATTGCCACTGTAGTGCCGAAATTGAGGTAGTGGTCACGTATATTGTTTTGTCTTTAGAGTTAATCCATATCACCTGGGGGTGAATAAGGTCTTTGTGTATTAAACCAGCAAGTGAGAATCGTTTGCAGGATTCCATTAATAGTGATAAAGGCTTGTGATGTTTGTTGTTTTTATTTTTGTTTCTTTCCCCCCGATGTTACAGTGATTACATCCCAATCACCGAGCTGTTGTCTATTCAAGTTGGTGCAACCACGTTGTACACTTTGCTTATAGAGTTAATCCCTGTATGTCTTCTTTGAATTAAGCATTGACTTTTGTCTCTGAGTAAATGATTCTGTCTCTGGATGAGATAACTGTTTCTTTTATTTCATTAACTGTTAGATATGCAATACACATGTCAAGATTTTTCATAGTTTCAAAAAGCGCCGTCAAAACCGTCTATACAGTCAATGTTTTTTTTCTGAACACTAATAATGTTAACACCTGGTACCTTAATAACAATGGAAGACCCTCAAACTAAAAAGAGACAATTTTAATGCTGGCGAAAATTAATTTTTGTTACTGAAAGAAGTAAAAAAGAGAAGACCACTCGCAAAATAGCGGTTTAAACATTGGTAAAACAAATTTTGGGTGTTATGAAGGAAAAGGTGTAAATCTGAAAAAATTTCATATGCTAATACATGTACATGTGATTTACAAATGTAAATGTGATTTCATGTTTAATGATATAAATATCTCTTTATTGTTATATAATTTTGTTTTCAGATGAATGCACACAATATTTTAGCAAGAACTATTAATAAGGAACAGAATATATGTACAGTGATTGTGGTTATTTTTCTTTAAATTGTTCTGAAACTGGACCTTGAAAATGGTCTTTTTGTAAAAAACCTGTTACGAGAGACCACTTGTCTTGAGAGACCATTTTTTATTGGCAGAAGGGGCAGTCTCTCATAACAGGTTTTACTATCTGACTTTCTGTTCACGAGTAGTGTTAACAAGTTTCAAGATGGCTGCCATGATAGCCATCCTAGATGTTACAGAAACATTATTTTTAT
Source organism: Megalonaias nervosa (assembly GCA_016617855.1). Lineage (NCBI taxonomy): Eukaryota > Metazoa > Mollusca > Bivalvia > Unionida > Unionidae > Megalonaias > Megalonaias nervosa. The sequence goes on from JAECUM010002329.1 coordinate 42,036, forward strand.
TTATGACCAACTTAACATCATGATTAGTCTTTGGTGAAAACCCCATTTTGATGTAATCATCCATTCAGAAGGAACAGCGAAAATAAAAAATTTGCAAGATACCACCATAGTGGAGGTCAGATCAGCAACACTTTCATTTAGGACCAAATATACATCATAAGAAGTTGCTGAGTGAAAACCACATGTCAATATGAAGATCCTATTTGGAGGAGTAGTAATAACAAGAGTTTCAAACTAGCAACTGTGACAGCAATATTGGATGTCAGATCGGCACCATTATCACTCAGAACCAACATGGCATCGTAAGTCTTCTGACGAAAACCCCAAGCTAATATGACCATCTGTTTAAGAGTAGCAACAAAAAGATTTTCAAGTGACCACCATGGCATCCAAATTGGATATGAAATTGGCCCTTTTTTTATTTAACAACTAATAAGACATCACAAGTCTTTTAGTGAAAACCCCATGTGGGCCATAATGGACATCTAAGTAACACCACCTTCATTTAGGTTCAACTAGACCTTATGATGATTGTGTATGTAAACTCGGGAGGAGCAGTGATAATTAACTGTATAAATAGGTGCAGACACCAGATACAGGATACCAGATGCTGGATGAAAGTTCATTGCATAAGCTCTACTGGTCTGTGACCAGTAGATTACAGACCAGTAGATTAAAACAAAAACAAAAGGAGACAATTGCTTTCTTTCTTGAAAAATGTTTTAGGAAGAAAGGTATGTAAATATTATTACAGTGATTTAGAAACCAATTTTTTCTAGGAAATATGTTTCTTCAAGAATACTTACCAAATCGTAGTAACTTAGAAGAACTACTACTGCCTCACAAATCGAGCTCCCCTAGATAACTTTTAGCTAAAATAAGCAAAAAGTTATCTGCCCACTTAGGTAGCAGTTGGGTTGAGTGATCTCCCCTTGGTATAGGGACTGGCACCAAATCCCATGAATATCTCAGTTACTACTGGAGTGTAAGGCACACTCTCTATATGGATGTAACTGCGGTCAGGCTGGGAGGGTGTATGTGTATTATGATGGGTAAGTATTCACAAAGAAACATATTTTACTAGAAAAAATTTGTTTCTTCTTTAAATATGTTATCCAATCATAGTATCTTATTATAATATGTAACTGGAGGAGGGAGATACAGCCCCTTACCCTAGAGAGACCATCTCCTGTCACTTAAGGCATGTAAGGCAATTTCTAGATATCCTGACTGGAAAACACTCCATCTTTTGGGAAGCAAATTCAAATCAGAAAAATTTCCCTCCCACAAATCCAGCAGAAGTTGTGAAGCCATGTCTGTATGAAGCTGTTACATGATCTGGAAGGGTAACCTTTGTGCCACGGTTCCTCCAGATTGACTTGAGCCTTATATGGTGAGAGATCTCTGACACAAACTGGATAAATGTACTTGGAGCTCTATCATATGGCATGGATAAAGATAGAGAACAGTTTCACTCATGCAATTATTATGCTGACTGTCCAAACTTCATGAGCCAATATGTGAAGCAAAGTCATGGTGTGGGTTTAGTGGGTTTAGTCTGATATGTAGGACAGATAGCCCACTTTACTCAGGATGAAAATGCCTATGTTGATAGATCATCCTTCCCCTCTTTGAAGGTAAAATGAGGCGTGATCTCCCTCTATGCAATGGCTCAATATTCCTGAAATACCACTTCCAAGCTTGCACTTGGTCCTGTCGATGACACTGAGATGAAGTGTCCAGAATAGAAGGGAATTATTAGCAATATCTAACTCTCATGAATGGAAGCCTGTTCTTGGTAATGAAAGCAGGGGGCTTCATGAGCAATTCTGATCATGGCAGAACTGCAAGGAGATGGGTCCAACATAAGAAATGCTGATTTTGCCTGCTGACTGCCAAAGTAGTGAAGAAGCAGGACTTGCAAGATAGATGAACTAAGTAAGCTCTTGAGAGAAGTTCAAATGGTATCTTGTTGTGACAGGTTAATACCCAGGATAACTTCCACCTGAGCAGGGGCCCAATGTCATTGGCCAGGTGGAATCCAAAAGAATAGAAGTTCAGACAGGTCTTTGGTTTGCTTGGCAGCACAGTATGCCAGCAATTGTGGAACAGCAGGTTTAATTGTGATTGGTGCTGTTTCTTATCAAAGAGTAATATGAATTTAGCTATTGAGGTATGGATGCCTACATTTGCATAAAGTACTCTTGTGCACTCTACTGAGATTATATTTGCCTTCATACACCTCTAAGGTGGATGGCCATCTCACTTGAGGGATTTTCCACCAACTGAGAACTGTTGGTTCTTAAGGGCATTTTTAATAAGATCCAGATGTTCAGGTTCAGTAACTCTGGCATGGGGTGAAACACCTGCCATCATGGTTTCCTAATTCTGATGAGGGATTATCTCAAATTCTGGAGATTCTTTTGCAATTGATGAAGTTGCTCCAGTATTTCTCATTTAAGTATAGTAATCAGGATGAGGAGACACTCAGATTTGCTGATTCCTTTACATCCTTCTGGATCAGAGGTGTTGAAGGAATGTACACATTCTGCCATTCCAATCTATTGAAACAGCAGTGATTATTCAAACCTTTTGTATCCAGGACTGGTGAGAAAAAGGTTGCAGTTTTGGCATTCCACCTTGTCACAAATAGGTCCATCACAGGTTGATACCATCAAGTGTCTATCGAGTGAAAACTGAAGGATGAAGAGACCATTCCATTTGCATTAGTTCCTTCTTGCAGAACTATGAGTCTGCCAATACACTGGCCAGCTTAGTAATGTCCAACGTAAGCAAGGATTGTTAATGAGAACACCACTTTAAAACATGCCAAACAAGAATACAAAGGTCTAAGTACTTGTTCCACTTTGAAACAAAGATTGCTTACGAGGATGCCACTTTAGAACAATCCAACAAGAATACAAACGTCTGAGTACTTGTTCTGCTTTGCTGTTTGAGATAAGTCACCATGGTGAAGTGATCAGACAGAAAGAGAACTCCATTTCCACCTAGGTTCTCCAGCCACCAAGGAAAAACTCTCAAAACGGTTTCCATCTTGATGATGTTATTTAAATAATTATTTTGTGAGGCTCACACTCCTATGGTGGCCTGAAATGGTAGATTTGCTCCCAGCCCTCTGTGTTTCACATCCAAAGTGACTGTGACTGCTGGAGGTTGTGCTTGCAGAGGTATTGCTGACCCAAGTCTAAACTGGTTTCCCTACCTTTGAGATGCAACCTCATATTATTGCAGATTGTGAGCATTGGCCCAATGGTCACAGGATAGGTTCCCCTTGGACCATGTGATCATTGTTATGGGAGCCCAATTAGGCGACCAAGGACTAAGACATCCACTACCACACTGAGCAAAACTGGGCCAGTGATGGAATTCTGCAGCAGATGGATTACTCTAAATAGGCATGGAACCTACTGTTGCATGAATTTCAAATCTCGTTCCTTGCAGACACATTCTTTTTACTTGAACATTGATTCCAGACCTAGTTGACTGAATCCTGAAAGGATACAGGGTCAGAGATGCTCTTGCTGACAAGAAGATTATGTAGTCTCTGCAATGAATGGTGTTAAGACCTACTGCTGCATTCCATTGCAAACCCAAGAGTGTAACAGAGCTGATTAAATGCACTTAGGTTAAGGACCAACTGACGGGTACTGCATTGTAGCTGAAGAGCTCTGGCCAAAAGCTTATCAGGGGCACTGAATGTGATACTGAGATCCCAGGAAACTTGCTGGATCTCCATGATGTCTGGGTATATCTTTCCCATTCTGCCAAGAAAGATCAGGATCTGTATTATGGGTGGGAAGGGAGATTGAGATAGGGATGGTCACATGGAATGCTGGTGAAAACAATCACCCTCTTTCTGACTATTCCACTTAGTTTCCCAGTGGCATGTACTCAAGGGACATCCCTGTGGCATTTTTGGTTGCCTTACAAATCCCTTCACTATAGCTCAGACTAAAATGGACAGCGACATGTTGCGAATTCTGTCAACCTGATCATTAAAGAAAATAGATGATGAAGGCTATGAGTATATCTTGGACCATGAATGGCCTGTAAGGTGGAGGTAGAGAGTATTGCATCTTTTTTCCACCTGCTGTAAGTTCATAGCTGTTATTACAACCATAGTATGTTCTGTCTCTTTTATAAAGTGGACCATCCTATGAATATGTCTCCGCTTATTCTGTTGATTAAACTCGTTGCGTGCCCTGAATTGATACTGTGACTTATCATGTATGTATTGTGCTCATTGGCCCTATGATCCTTTGTATATGGCATAATCTGGTAAAAATGGAAATTGGTCATCTGTGTGATGTTTGATCCATGTCACTGGACTGAGCATATGCTGTGTGAGAGGATACTTTTGGCAGTTTGCTTAGCTCTTTCACTCAGTGTTCATCAACAGATATAGAGTTGAGCCTGAGGTGGTAAAGTCTATAGGAATCACCAGTTAAGATGAGTTCTATGGTGGTGACCTATAAAGATTCTGACTGTTGAAGCAAATGGAAGTAAAACTTCTGCAGATTATTTTCACCTGATGTCAGAAGTGTAGACCCAGCAGGTAATGTAGAGAAACTAGGACAGAAGTCTGATGGGATTAGGCAGGAAACTTCAGTTCAAGCCTGCAAAATGGAGTTCATTCATCCAATCAGGATCTAATAATGGCAAAGGAATTTGAATGCCAGTATCATCATTTATTGAATAAGGTAGTGAAGTCGATGTCTCCTGTGCTACCTGTGAAGTAGTTGGAGAAGAATGTTGATGATGGTGGACCATTACACTTGCAGCACTTACAAGTCAGATCCCATTACTTCTAACGTGTTGCTAAGTAGAGTCTCTTGGGTGGAGGTTTCAGGGCGAGTGAAGAGACATCTCTTGAAAACTAAGGCGTCAAGATGGACATCAACATCGGAAGTGTTTTTGTACTACATGGGTAAGATAGATCCATGAGGGTGTCTATATAAACTGGGCATCGTCTGCAGGAAGTGCCTAGCAGCACTATGCTAGTTGGACTGGTACATGTAGAACTGGTTTCATGAAGTGCAGTCTTGGGTATTATGGCACTAAACTGGGCATCATATGAAAGTCATGGAACTGGACAAATTTGTTTTTTTGGTGACTGATACTGTATAATCAATTTTAGTCATGGCCCATTGCAATCAGAGTTATATGGCCAAGTCTGGTCGTGAAGGAACATGACCATTTTGGCTGGCTTGACATTGTATAGTTCTTGCGGTTGGAATGGAGTACTGATCCACGTATCTGGTCCATAATTCTGATATGCGAGACTGATGCTTGCTGTTGCTCTCCATCTTACTGACCAGAAATGACATGGTTTGAAGCCTTGCATGCAAGCATATGTTTTGTCCCCCAAGCTATGATTGACTTCTGTCCATAACATGCAAGTCCGACATGTATTCAATGTATGACAACCAGAGAACTATGTTATGTTGAGTGGTTGTCAGACTGGTCTTGCCCATGGTTTAAATTTGCAAGACAAAAAAGAGCAGTTTAGTGTAGTGAGTGTCCTGCTTTTTGAACTTGTAAGAATCCATGCAGGATTACCCACTATAATAAATACCTGTAGAGGGGTGCACTTAACCTGTATAGGTAGAGAATTATAGCCTCAGTATTAATATATAGAAAGTGGATGCTAAACAATCAATTCTAGTCGCAAATAACCTGTAGGCATGTGAATTTGGTTGCCTGTACAGGTAGAATCACTGAAACGTCACTTATAGATACTAACTGGAAGGCAGATAATCAATTCTAGTAACTGTTTACCCATAGAAAGGCCACTTGTTGATTGCCTATACCAATTAAAATCACTCAAGCATTGCTTAAAGTAACATGCATAAGCTGGAAGCTAATGAGTAAACAGCATATAGAAAACTTACCTCTACAACCAGAGCAGAAGCTATACACTCATATAAACAAGTTTTCTATATTACACATAAAAACCTGCACACAAGAAAGAACTGAAGCACCATCATGATACTTACAAAGGAGGTTCTACAATATCAGTTTTGCGACAATTTTACTTGTACAAAAAGGCCCAAGGACATTCTATACAGGTAAAATCAATAAAGTGTCACATAAGCAACTACAAGAAGGTTTCCATGTATTGTATCACTGCACCAGTAATAACACTTGCCATATCTGCATGAAAGATAATATTAATTTCCAAGCATATCATGAATTAGAAATCACCTCCGTCACTACACTTAGAAGTGCATGGCAGTCTGTACCTAGTATTGTAATTTATTACACTGTTGCCGACCACAGAACATTTTCCAAACTAGAACTAATAAAAGTTAAAAGTTATCTGTATAAAAGATATTAATTTCTTCATGTTATATTCATATGACACCCACTGATTAAATCTGATAATACAGTAATAATATGAAATGGTTTTATGTTTCTATTTTCTCATGTGTAGAACTTGATTACTTAGAGTCAACAGGCTGCCACACTGCCCTCATTAATATATTCATATAAACATGCAGTACTGTATTTTGAACAACAATAGCATGTGGCTCAAGACACTTGTTGCACAATACTTACAACATCTAACAATTATGAATTTTTGCCAGATTTTTTTCCCCCATTTCTAAGAATGGCATATATAGCTAGAATCTACTTAGACAATCATTTGAATTTTCATAAAGAGTACAAAACCTGATGACTTTTATACAGAGTGAGAGAAATCGCGGTACCTGATGAATAATAATGCCAGGGCATTTTAATTTAATTGGAAAAAAATGGGTGATAAAAGTAATCTATGTCAGTACCGAAACAAGGAAATCCTAGTCAAGGGGTTACATTATTTGTCTCCCCATGAGGCCATATCTCTATATCTCTTGGTCTGAATACAGTATTTTAAAAAAATCTCATCAATAATTTCATCAGACACTTTGGGGCAAAATTTGCTGCATTGTTAGATAATCATTTTCAAGGTAAATGAGATAGAAAACTTTTCAATGACAGCTAGAGGATTTTTTTTAATAACCAGACTTTACAGTCTTAATGTTCTGCAGTCAACCATGTTTTTTGGAAGTTGTTTTCCCCACTCCTGATCTGTCACTGGCCCAGGATTTTATGCAGAATACTACATTGCATTTCTGTGCAATGAGATGGTGCTATCCATTCTGTTAGTTGGGAAATTCCAATTCTTTACTAACCCCGCATATTCTTATGAGAAAGCTCATGTACCTGGAATGCCGTGTCCAACCAGAGTCTTTTCCTTGACCTGTTTACATATTTCTAGGCAGCTGGCTGCAACATGAGCAATTTCTGGCCCAAAACGGAAGGACTACAATAACAGAATACTGAATCATAATACCTTTCACATAAATATACAAAAATGCTCAATATTTATTGAATAAAGTGAAAGCAAAACTGTGCTTACTCAAAAGTAACAAAAAACCTAAGATCATATTAAAGACTGTAATAATATAAAAACAAGGTCAATAGTAAATCTTAAAAATACAAGGGAAAATAACCAGACTCCATTGGGTGTATAAATGATTTGCTATTTCCAAATGACAACAAAAAAAAAATAATTTTAAATATATTTCTTCATGACTGAAATCATTTTCAAAGCTGCATTGCTTGAGTTAAATTATAAAGTTTGAATGTTTTCTATCCAGCCTCAGGTATACTTGATATTTTCAATAAATATGGTAAACAAAACATAAATAAATTTTTTCAAAATGAGTTGATATGACAAGTTTTTTGGCAATGGTCTAGAATTTTTAATTGTAACAGTTTCTTCCTTATCATATTTGGCTCACCAGCATCAGAAGATCAAAACAAAAAGTGTCCATACAAGATGGATGCCTCCAGCAAACCAATGAAATTGAAGAAACCTTGGCGCAATATGTAATGGTCAAGTACTAGCTGCTGGCATATTTCAATCAAATTTGAAGGAAAAGGTGAAAATCAACTTCAGTCTTATTAATATTAAGCCTTAGGCAAAATTTGGTTTCCATGAAATGAAGTTCTCCAAAAATTATTAAACAGAAACCTAGGTCATCACACACAGGAAATTTTCCAGGTCAAACAGGGACTTTCACTCAATCAGACGATATTGGAAAAGACTCAAATTCCTAAAAATGTGTCTATATGTCCCTGCCAATAAAAATCAGATAAAGGGTCAAGTGCAAAGTCAAACAGGGGCCATAACTCACTACATACACTTAACCTAGGTGTTCTTAATATAAAACCTCTTATCAAGTTTGGTTTCAATCAGTAAAGTGTTCCAATAGCTATGGAGTGAAAACTGAAGGACAAAGTTCCGTGTCAAACAGAGGGCATAATTTTGTAAACATTAAAACATGAATTTGACTCAGAGCTGGAGGGTTCTTCCTGTAAAGCCTCATACCAAATTTCATTTTGATCCATTAAGTCCTGCAAAAGTTATTTTGTGGAAATGAAATCTGTGATGTATGCAACAGGATGGGTAGGTAATGTGAAAAGACAGACAGACATGGGTAATATGTCCATTAAATAGATTTATTGGGGATATATAAAGGTTGATCTAGGTTTTCACATTCATTCTATATATTGAGCAGGAACAAAATTTGTGCTGGGACTGATGAACAGACATGACGGGCAGACAGGTATGTGTAATACCTTACTAAATCATACCAAAGGCATGTACAACTTTTACAAAAAGCTACTCGATTAAATTACATAACTAAACCATGCCAGTAACAAGTCTTACTTGTGTCAGGTAGAAAATGGTATCTGCTTGTACTTTTTCCATGGCATTGACTGCACCACGGAAAGAATAGATCTGCTGGTGAGGATCTCCTACCAAGATTTTACCCTGGGGCTGGGATAAGAGTATGTCAGTGATTGCTGAAATATGACAAAAGTCAAATTCAATTAACGACTAAGTTATATCCGTCATTAAGTAGAGATGTTACCCGAGTGTGAACTTGAAAAGAATGCAAGTCCAGAGGACCAAGAATCTGGAATGTGGTCCTGTCCATAATAAACGTTTCCTACAGTTCATCATTCAAGGCAAAATGTAGTCAATGGTGGCAAATGCAGGTAGACATGAACATCAGACTTTAATATTTAGATAATGAAACATGGGAAAAAACTAAGCAAAGAAAGATATTTATATCATCTGGTCAAATTTATTAAATTAATTCAATTCTGCTAAACATGGTCACTGTTGAATGATCAGGACAATGATGCTTGCTGTCCAGCTGATCCAGATCCATGAATAACTCATTCAGAGGCTGGACATCAGAGTCTATTGCTGCCATTGATGACCAGACTAAATCACAAGAATCAGGACCTTCATCCATTAAATTATGATTAAAGACCTCATCAGAACTAAACCCAATCTCCAAAGATGAAGCTCTGGTATTCAAACTAAAGCTTTCCATGAAATGATGTCTGTGGAAAGACGAGTTTAGAAGTAGATTGAACCTGGGTCATATCCATCCACATCAGCATAATGCTGTTGAACAGTTAACAGCATTGTCATGGCCTTAACATGCATTCTGTTTACATATTCCAAGCAAATTCTGTAACCCAGCTAATTTTAAAACATTGCTTTCATTTGATAGTATTGCACTCCATTTCAATAGTTCTGTCTTCATTGGCTATGTTTGGTTTTTGGCCTCTTTAAGGCTCCAAATACCTCCATGAACTCACATTAGGATTGTGTCATCAGACATTTAATTCATGCAGAAGAGTTTTTAACTGGAGTTACATGCATATATCAGAGATGCTGCCTGGATTTTATCATGTCACCAAATTAAGGAAGGAGTTTTTTAAAAAAGAGTGGGAAGAGGGAACAACTATAGTTCAATATTTATCTAACACTTAAAAATCAATCTTTCTTTCCTCCTGTTCCACTCTTTTAGAATTTGACGGAAATCAAAATCCTTACAAGATGCTGCCTCTAGTTGTATAAGCATTCATCTTTTGACTGTTTCTGAGCTTAATCTGTTCCTTATCTAAACACTGTTTTGTGCTGAGAATCCAATTTTAGTCTGCTGCCTGAAATGGCATATATATATATATATATATATATATATATATATATATATATATATATACATACATACATACATACATACATACATACATATATATACAGTTGCTAGCTTAACCAGCTGGAACAAGTGGTAAACTGATTTTAATAGTTGTTATTTACAATTTCTACAGCTTATAGGTTTTGTCTCTTGGATATCTTTGTTCCAAAACAAGATTTTTCACCAATATATGCCCTGCCAAGGCTTCACCTTCTTGATCAGTTCTTGCTGACTACTACCATGCCAGAGTTTTTATCTGTTTGTAATGCTGTATTATGGTTTTAAGTCCATCAATGGCATAGTCTGCTTGTTCAGACAGAGTTATGTTGCTTAAATAAATATCCCTTTTTTTCGGATTCTTATTTAGTCAATTTATCTTAATCCTTAGTGGACTCTAGATTTTTAGCACAAGATCCCTTCAGTCTAAATTGTTTGAGAAATATAATGAAAACTGCACTCTACTTTTAAACTGCTTGTATTTTAATTAGGCTTGGCATTCTACATTTAATTTTTTGAAATACTACTGCAGTTGCCCTGCATGCTGTCTGTATTTGTCTAACCAGCATAACATTGCACTCATGTTCAACATCATTTTCAGCTTCAAAATCACTGACTGGTATTCCTAGTAACACTTTTCCAGTTCCAATACTCTAATATACTTTTAAACTAAAAAAAATCAGTAAATGTCATCATCACTATGACCAGCCAATATTTGCTGAACAAAGTCATCATTTGAACATGAACCATGTTGGGAGTCAGCCATTTTGAGTTTTCTAGGTAGCCCATATTTTAAAACTTCCTTGATGCAAGGTTCAAACTATGACAGAATGCATGTTCAAGGCCCAATGTGAAAATCAAAGTTAGTTTAACAACCATTCATGTTATTCTAAAGTATCCATATGTTTAAACAGTTGCCTATCTGCAAAGAAGACAGACATCACAACAAGCGCTACAAGACCTCTACCAGTAGCATTAATTAAGTCACGACAATCACTTTAAGGGTTAACAGATAAATGAAATTCGATACTGAACAAAGTACATTTTATATGTCCTACTTTCAACTAATTTGTGAGAGTTCACGCACATCACTGCTCTCCATGTGCAAGAATTCATGCAAATTCTGTGCTATTCATGGACTCTCTGCATCTACTGAACGTAGACTACACACAAGTCATTTATCCTCTAATCTCACCCAGATTAGAAACAGACCATCAGAAAATAATTCCCATTTTGACACTTGATTTCTATTATTTTTTTTTAATATCATAAAAGATACAATTGGTCTGACAGACTGGCTACTTATTTTCTGTCCCAGTCTGCCATGAAATTAGCTGGCATTGGCCCAGCAGGCTGAGGGCAATTTCACACACTGGATGCTACTACCAATGACCTAAAGTGGCATCTGGATAACAACTTTTACAACACTGCTGCAATTATTTCAGAATGTTATCATGTCCAACATTTATTAAAATCATTAAAAACTTTCAAACAAGCATGCCTTGAATAATTATCAAAATATGATCTTTTTTTTATTTTAGAGGGTATCAATTTTCATGCTTTGAAAAGAATGGCAGTTTTGTTGGTACATCTCTTCCTCTTTGTATTGTACTTCATAATACAGGATTCCAGATATAACATGGTACTGCTATTGACCCCTGACCAAAATTTAACCAAGTATGACAATTATAGGTTGAAAGAAAGCAAGCTTCATGTTCTATCTTTATTTCCTTTTAAAAACACTAAAATTTGACAAAATTTTATCATTCCCACTAAAACTGTGGTTCAGCAGATAAGCTTACTATAATGCAGTTCAAAAAGAATAACATGGTTGTGAGTTATGGACTTCAACTATCATGTTATAACATGGGAGAGCAATATTTAATTCATCGACTGGTGAAGGGGTCTAATAGTTCCACTATTTCAATCACTTTGTGTTGGGTCTTTCAGTCATGGTTTCTCTGAATTGGTCACTGTGTGTTGAGTCTTTCAGTCATGGTTTCCTTGAACTGGTCACTGTGTGTTGGGACCTTCAGTCATGGTTTGCCTGGATGGGTCATTGTGTGTTGGGACCTTCTGTCATGGTTTGCCTGGATCGGTCATCGTTTGTTGGGATTTTCAGTCATGGTTTCCCTTGATGGGTCATTATGAGTTGGGTCTTTCAGTCAGGGTTTTTCTGAATGGGTCATTGTGTTGGGACTTTCAGTCATGGTCTCCCTGAATGGGTCATTGTGTGTTGGGACTTTCAGTCATGGTTTCCCTGGATGGGTCACTGCATGTCGAGTCTTTCAGTCATGGTTTCCATGGATGGGTCATTGTGTTTTGGATCTTTCCGTTGTTATTTATAACAAACATGAAATCCATACAAAATTTACTTTACAAATAATAATGAATTCAAATTAAAGTGAATTGACCCCCAAAAATGCAAGAGAACATTCTTGTAATGATTAAATCCAACATCCATACCATGTATTTTGTTAATATACCATTGCCATAGTATATTAAATAAATTTCTTCAACTGTGGGGTAACATGTTTGATGATTTGCTATATAGTATGTATAACTAATTTGTATACCAAAAGAGACATGACATCACAGAGTAACATCTGACAGACCAATAACAACTGAAATGGAATGAGAATGGGAGATACATTTAAAGGAGGTATGGGCAAGGCTCTCGAGTCAGCTAGGGGCAAGGCTCTAAGTCAGCTAGGGGCGAGGCTCTAAATCAGTTAGGGGCAAGGCTCTAAGTCAGCTAGGGGCGAGGCTCTAGAGTCAGCTAGGGGCAAGGCTCTAAGTCAGCTAGGGGCAAGGCTCTAAGTCAGCTAGGGGCAAGGCTCTAAGTCAGCTAGGGGCAAGGCTCTGAAGTCAGCTAGGGGCAAGGCTCTAAGTCAGCTAGGGGCGAGGCTCTAAGTCAGCTAGGGGCGAGGCTCTAAGTCAGCTAGGGGCGAGGCTCTGAAGTCAGCTAGGGGCGAGGCTCTGAAGTCATTAGGGGTGAGGCTCTAAAGTCAGTATTACAATGCTGATCCACATTTCTTTACCCTATTTTGTCATCTCTTAAAAACCACTGGTAAAGTGCTATGATGTTATGGTCAAGTGAAACATTTTGCCTTGAATTAAAAATCTAATTAAAATTTGAATTAAAAAGAAATCAAACAATTTAGCAGTGTCATGGAAATTCTCTGATCCAAAAAAGTGTACAATTTTAGAAATTGTTAATCATATCACATACCAAAACAGACCTGCCAACCCCAACAAGATCTTCTTAGCAAGACAGTCAACATTTTTAAGTCTGAACAATTTTTTTGGTGAAACAAAATATCATGTAATGCTATTGTCAGTTTGGAAAAAGTGCATTTAAAAAGTTCAGAAATGTGACCTGAGACTGATGCAACAAAGGCAAACTAAAAAGTTTGTCAAGTACATTTAGACCTTAATTGCTTTCAGTACAGTTTTAAAAACTGTAGTTCCAAAAAACCCAATACATTTTGCTATCTCTAAACCTGTCATTATCTTTGGAGTTTTTCATTTCACATGACAATGACAATCATCTCTCCCACCATGAGACATCTCAAATCAAAAGGACATTATGTTATGTCCAACAACTGTAATTGCTGCCTTTCCTGCCTTTTTCCTCCAAGAAGCTCAAAATAATCCTTCCTGTATTTTTATGCTGATTGTTCACACATTTCAATATGCTTATTTTCCCTTTCAATGTCAACATGCTTTCATTCAATGGACACCATTTCCAGAAAAAGCAACAGCTTGATCATGATGGTGTTTTGCAAGAAAGTTATGTGCACTTTAAAGCATCCAAACTACTCCTGTAAATTTAGTCTGGTTACCAACTCCAGTATATCTAACATGAAACATGGACCCAGGTCAAATACAGTCAAGTATCCTCATTTGAAAACAATAATCGGCTAGTATTCTGATTTAACAACAATAATTGTGTTATTGTCATTTTTGCTATTATTCTTTAAGTTCATAATTTTTGAGTCATTTCTTTAAGACTTACAGATAGATCATAAGGCTTGGAAGATCCGACTAGGACTACAGTAGTCTACTTGCAGATTAACTAAAGGTTATATGATAAGAATAAGAATCTGTTACATGTACAGATTCACTGTCAATTCATTTATTTTCATCCATATCAACTGTTGTGGTTTTCAGATTATACCTGCCTTTTAACTTACCTGTATGAGGTTTCAATAAATTATCTAAATATATGTATGTGCCAAGGAATTACTATAATGGTAAAATATAAAACAATCAAATTGTATTATTATATATTAGGTGGACAGGCTTCTAGTCAACCTCAACATCCAAATTGCTGTTGTATCTTACTTAGATTAGGAAGGTTTTTTTTAGAGGCATTTAAAATTTTTTCTCGTTATTTAAGCCATAGACATAGTTTGTGTGAAAAATAAAGTCGTACTTGTAAATATATCACTGAAACACCTTTGTTTTGGCATATAAGAGTATCAGTGGTAAGTAGCAGTGACCTGCAGGTTAATCCATGTAATGTCCAACTTGATGAAAAATCCCCAAAAAGTTTATATACATTATCTCTGCCGTTAACTATCGTATGATAAGCAGGTAACTTTATAATAGCCCACTGGACATTTTTAAAAATAAAAAATACTTTAAACCTCTTAGTGGAGACACAAATACTGTTTGAGACCATTGCCTTATTTGCAGGCTCAAGAAAATTTAAATTTCTCAAGCTACTGACCCTGTTTCCTAAATGATATACTTTAAAAAGGTTCAAATTATCAAATGGATAAAAAAAAACACTCAAGAAAAGGGCAATATTTGATCAAAATAAAAGATTTTCATGATTTGAATACATTTGATTCTCAAGACTGCTTCCAATATTTGTAGTATCACTACAAGGATTCACATGTACATAAGCTGTTTCACTAGCTACTTGGTCATTTGGTGCGGAGTGCCCCAGATGCGGCCAAGTGCCTGGATCACTGGATCCGTCAGTGTTGATGGGGATACAAGGATAACTAAAGGAATGGTGAGCAATTTGATCACAGAATTATACCCCCACCTCTCCCACATCACACCCCTTCCCATATACATATTTCATGATGATGACCATAATATGTACTAAGTTTCACACCAATCCAATGAAAATTCACAAAATTCTGTTATATACTGCATGCATATGTAAGTCAAAAAGAGCAAAAAAGCTTATAAAAATCAAGAAAGCATAATGATTTATCCATATATACATCTTCAGACGGTGACCATATTATGTACCAAATTCCACAGTGATGCATAAAAGTTGCATTGACAAGACTGTGTTACACACTGCATTCAGTTGTGAGAAAAAAAATGACAATGACCCAAGAGTAAAGGACTTTGTTCATGTATGCCTTTTCAAAAGATGACCATAAAGAATACACAGTTCCAAGATAATATATTGAAAACTGATGAGACCAGCTGCATTCATGATTCCACCATATCATAAGTCATACCCTAAGTCAAAAAAGGGCAATAACTCTAACAAAAAAAAAACAGAAGCAAAGTGACTTGTCAATGTCCAGATCTTCAGATGATGGCTATGACATTTGTCAGGTTTATTTGTGATCCATTAATACCTAAGAAGACAAGTAGCATTCACAATATTCTGTCAAACGCTTCATCCAGCTTCATGATAGTAGGGTATAACTCAATAAAAATAGCAGGAGCACAGTCTTGTTGCAATCCACATCAGGTGACAACCATAACATTTTAACCAAGAGTCACTGTGATCCAAATAAAAAGTCTTGAGACCAGCTGACTGTCAGATTGACACCAATTTCATTTAGATCATCTAGACATTATAAAAAATCATTTAGTAAAAATCCAATATTGATGTGAACATCTCTTCAGGTGTAGCCATAACACAACTTTTTGGACCAGTAGAGCTAAACTTTGTGTGAGCAAAGTGATTTTTTAATATGTACTTATTCAGGGAAGGAAGTTTTAAAATATAGCACATGGTACTCTGATTACTCAATGAGTTCACATGAAAATAATATAAAATTGTAAATTACATCTATGGGTGACTAATCAATGTTGAGAATGCACTGGATCCCATGTATGTTATAACAGAACAGCCATGATGACGTAACATTTGCCAAGTTGCATGGTGATCCACTGAAAACTGTGAGACAAGAGCACGATAAACAGTACATTATATACATGCCATGTTGTAAATAGTATTATTATCCTTCTTTTATGTAAAACCCACTTTAAATGCTTGATAATTCAATACATGTCATTCCTATCTTAAAAGCAAGCCATCTATAAAATCTAATCAAAGTAAAAGACACAGAAACCATTTTTTTCCTGACAGTCTTGGTGACCTTGATCTTTCAACTATTGCCCCAAAATAGAGAGGTTCCTTTCTTGTTTCCAATGTAAGATGGCAACATCTGGTTATGGTCTGTGGCATAGGACTCAAAATTATTTTGGGGAAACCATTTTCCTTCTAGAAGTCCCCCTGACCTTATCACTGACCATTCAACTCTAGAATAATTAGGAGTCTTCCTTCTCTCAAATGTAAGACAGCTACAAAGTCAAAGCATGTGATACAGAATTTAAGCAGATTTGTGGAAATGTTTTTCCTTCCTTCAGTCCCTATGATATTGACCTTTAGAAAATAATTTTGTGTCTTCCACATCTCAAATGCTAGCCATCCACCAAGTCTGGTAATGGTAGGCAACACAGAGCTGAAAATATCATGTGAAAACCATCTTTCTTCTTAAAGTTACAGTAATTACAACCTTTTATTTATTGACCCTCCCTCCCTCCATCAACAGATGTCTTTTTGCTTGTCTCAAATACAAGTCACTTAAAAAGTTTGGTCACAATAAACATAATATGGAGTCTTTGGGTGAAATCTTAATACTGATATGACCAGCCATCTAGGACATGTTGCTGGAACAAAATTTTCAAGATGGCTATTTGACCATACCCACCCCAATAGATGGTGTCCTGTTGTTTTCCTTCTTTAAGTCCCCATGACCTTGATCTTTCACCTTTTAAGCCTAAAATGAACAGTTTCCTTTCTTGCTTCAAATGTAAATTTATCACAAAGTTTAATAATGGTAAATGGAGGAGACCTTGAGTTCTTGTATGGAAATTAACAGGAAGCTAACAGATGGCTGGACAGACAGACAGATATCATATCGAGGTATGCTCAGCAGGAGCAAAGTGATTTGTTGACACATGCATCTTCAGGTGATGACCACAATACTTACCACGTTTCATGGCAATCAATCAGACTGCAAGACTTGTTGCATTCAAAAAACTGTGTGGTTGAATGGACAGATGGATAGACATGAGGATTCCTATCTACCCCAACCCCTTCTATAACAGGTCTAGAGGCAAAATGTTTAATTAGCATTATGAAGCAGAAACAGTTCTATGTAAGTTAATCAAGTAACAGATTTACAGATAGGAATTGCTATATTCCACCATTAAACCCAGATGGTATTTAAAGAACCCCTGACTACATTTACAGAGAGTTCTATATACCTGGTGTGAGGTCTTGTGCCTCATCTATCAGGATGCAGTCATAATGATGCAGCTTGGGTTTTGAGAGCTGGTACAACTTAAGGTAACCATCATGGGACATACCCACTTGTTTGTTCTGTGGGTCTTTCATCTTTTCCCAAATGCCCTCAGCATCTTCAGCATATCGCTGAAAAATAAGTTGAACTATCTTGCAATCCTAAGACCGAAAAGAAAAATCCAGGGAAAACACATCAATAAAGTATGGAAATTACCTTACACAGTGAAATCACATCATCTCAAAATACAGTGTTGCCACTAGGATGTCTTAAAATGGGTCCATCTCCCCAATGAAACTTTAAAAACATGCCAAACCTGCAAATGAGTGGACCAGACAGCTTGATGACTTGAGAGTTAGAAAAGCTGAATACTATTCATCAATACATAATGCCCATCTCTGTGATATTTTATGTCAACCCTGCTTACTAACAAACTTTAAGTTTTTTTTACTTACCAAAAGAATATTCATATCCTCTGAAATCTTCACAACTCTTCTAAGTCTGAGGTACAAATATCATACTCTGGTAAAAATTTGTGTTCGTTCATAATTACATAAATTACTGTAAATTCTTTTTCTTTCTATCTTATCCCATACTTTAAGTTTTACTTGTTTGGTTAAGGTTTTCTTTTTCACTTTTGCATCCCCTTTCTCAAAACTCCTCATACTTTGAATGTTCTTCAATCCTTTATCTGTTTCCATGACTACACAAACAACTCTTCTTTCAATCCTCATGCTTATCTGGGTATTCAATGAGTCAACTTTCCTGCTTATTTTGATCCCATTTTGGCAAGGAAAATCCCTGTAACAATCTGCAGTTTGATACAGCATTATCAATGAAAGTTTGACAAAATGATCATGTTTGGTATAATTTCTGTGATAAAACTTACACAGAGCCTTGACTTATCCATTAGTATAACGTCTTTGTGATATGTATACAAAAACTTGCACAGTTTCTTGGTACCATCCACTGGTATAACGTCTCTGTGTTATGTATACAAAAATTTACGCAGTATCTTGGTGCAATCCATTGGTATAATGTCTCTGTGTTATGTACACAAACATTTACACCGTTCCTTGGTACCATCCACTGGTATAATGTCTCTGTGATATGTACACAAAAACTTACACAGAACCTTTGTACCATCCACTGGTATAATGTCTCTGTGTTATGTATACAAAAACTTACACAGTACCTTGGTACCATTCATTGGTATAATGTCTCTGTGTTATATATAGAAAAACTTACACAGAAGCTTGGTACCATCCACTGGTATAATGTCTCTGTGATATGTATACAAAAACTTACACAAGACCTTGTTACCATCCACTGGTATAATGTCAATGTGTTATGTATGCAAAAACTTCCAAAGAAGCTTGGTACCTTCCATATTATAATGTTTATGTGATATGTATACAAAAACTTGCACAGAAGTTTGGTACCATCCATCTGTTTACATTTGCTGTTATTTTCTTAGCTAGTGCCCATCCCTCACAACAGCTGCAAACATTTTCATGTTTTCACTCAACACTTCTCCATTTCTGGCAACTTTGCCAGTATTTAATAAGCATTTCAAGTTCCTTCTTGCCAAATTCCAAATAAAATTGTCAAAGGCCTCATTCCAAGAATATTGAAGGCTGTAGCAACATCTATCGAAGGCTGTGGCAACATCTGTTGCCTCTTTGGGAAATCTGTCATCAATATCATTCAAATATTTCTCACAAAATGATATTCTGATCTCCTCTATGTCTTTGCTGAACTGCTTAACACCTCTTATGTAAAGTGTATGTCCCTTGAATGACATTTGTTTTTTTTTCTTGACCAGCTTGATTTTGTCTTTTAAATCTGTGAGACCTGGTTTAATTGTGTTGATATGAATGTCCTCTATTGCAATACAGGAGACATTTTTAATTGATTCACTTAAGGAAGAATATTAACATGTGCAAAATGGCTAGAAGTCAAGTCAGTCAGCTTCTATAAAATGAAGCATATTTTTCCTTGTGCTTTTTTAAATAACTAAATATGGATGCCCATGAGTTATAAACTACAAACATTTTCTTGTAGAAAGCAATCCACCAGATCTCATGACGCTCAATTTCACAAATGGGTCACATAATATTTTCTGGATTTCTGTCAGTTTTCATGCTCTGTTACTCGAGTTCTCTCCAAAAAATGGTAGAGACTAGCAACAGTAGACTCAAACTCCTAAAGAGGGTATATATTTTAATGCTTGTAATGTACTGAGATTAAAATGGTGTGCCATACAATGTATATAACTGACAAATGGGCACTTTTCTATGATTCTGGTGGCAGCCCATGGTTTCTTCATACCAACAATGGCAGACTGATTACTGCCAAAGCCTCTTAGTTTACTCAAAGATAAAACCTCCTCATTAAGAAGCTTCATAATCTGACTTGATTTTTTTCAGGAAATGTGTGAGGTTCAAAGTCTGCTCTATTATCCTAGTGTATCTTTTGAAGCACTATTATTTAAGGACTCATCAGCTAATATGAAAACATATCTGCCCCTCTGATTTTACTGATTACATCCTTATGAATTACTTCATCAAGTTTCATGAAGCTCTCCTCCAGGACCTCTGGAAGGGTAGGAGGCATTTTTGGCAGCAAACAGGTTAGATAATAATTTGTATTCATTTATCTTCTGTAAATGTGTCTAAACTAGTATAATTCTTTGTGGGTATATCTTCACCAGCAATCAAAGAACAGATCTCATTGCAGCTGTAATTACTGGTTCAGTATCACTTCAATGCAATGGAACATTGGCCACTTGAAACATCATATTTTTTCTTCTTTTAACAGGATTAGATGGGTTGGAACTGTACAAATCAAATATAAACAACAGTCCCTTGAAAGGATTGATGCTCTTCTGGCCAAAAAGAACTTCCAGAAATTCAGGATAAAACCATTTCTTTCTTTTTAAGTCATGTGAAACCATCATATTCTTCAGCAATAACAGGATCTTCATATTAGCTGCTGTTAATGTCAGATTGGCACCATTTTCTTCTTTTTTTTTCAAGATAATATCTTAAGAAGTCTTCTAGTGAAAATCCCACACTGATATAACTTTCCAATTTGGCGAATAATAACAAGATTTCCAAGTTAACAGCCATGGTGGCCATAATGGTTATCTGATTAGCACCTTTTCCATTTAGGAAGAACCAGACATAATAAAAAGTCTTTGGGTGAAAGCGCAATACTCATATGATTAGCCATCTAGGTGGTAGCTATAACAAACTTTTAAAGATCGATATTGTAGCAGTCATATTGGAAGTGAGATCAGCACTATTTTCATTTACAACTGACTAGGTATCATTTATAAGTAATAAGACAATTCATTCAGTAGTGGTGATAACCACAGAGATGCTGCCAGGATTTCTTTTAAAGGGTGAACTCCCACCTTGTCACAAAAAATAAGACAAGAGTAGAACAAACAGAAGGGGGAGGAAGAAATGGCATATTTCAATATTTACCCAACACTTCAATATCCTTCTCTCTCTTCTTCCTGCTCCACTTTATTGGAGGCATAATTCAATCAAAATCTTTAAAAAATGTTGCCTCTAGATGTATCAACATTAATCTGTTGTTTCTGAGCTTAATCTGCTCCTTACTTTAGTATGAATATTGTTGTTTTGAGAACCCCCTTTCACAGTCTGCTGTCTGAAAAGGCATGAACATAGTTTTGCCAGCTGGAACAAGTTTGAAAACTGTTCTTTATGGTTGTTATGTACAGTTTTCCACAGCTCTCAGGTATTGTCCTTCGGATACTTCTGCTCCAAAATAAGATTTTTTCCTAATATAAGTTCTGCCAAAGCTTCACTTTCTTGAATTAGTACCCAAATCACTACTATGCCAGATTTGCTGTTCCATAATGCTGTATTAGGATTCAAAGTCCATTAATGCCAGAGTCTACTTATTCAAACTGAGGTATTACCTCTTAATTTCATTGTTAGATTTTTATTTATTAAATTTATCTTAACTGTATGTAAGGGCTATATGGTTTTTTTCTGCATAAGATCCTGCAGGGCTCAACTGTGATAAGAAAAGAAATGAAAATTGCACTCTACCTTTAAACTGTTTGAATTTTTATTGGCTTGTTTGTCTGCCTTATCTACATTTAAGTTTGAAATACCATTGAAATGGGGGGACCTGCATGCTGTCTGTTTTTGTCCATCCAGCATGTACACTGGACTCATATTTAACACCATTTCAGGTTCAAATTCACTCACTGGTATCTCCATTAACATTCTAGTTCAATATCACTCACTGGTTATCTGATAACCTCCATTAACACTTTCCAAGCTTCAATAATTAAAAACACTTCCTAATGTTAAAAATAAACTGCCTTCATCACAATCATTAGCAAGCATTTGCTGAACAAATCATCATCTAAAGATGAAACATGCTAAAAATCAGCCATTTTGGTTTTTTTCTAGCTAGCCTTTATTATAAACGCACCCTTGTAAAACTTTCTTGATGCAAGGTTCAAACTATGACAATGCTGGTTCCAGGGTCCAGTGTGCCAATCAAATTTAATTTAGCAACCATTCATGTCCAGCCAAACAACCAGATCTGTAAACAGTTATGAAAAAAAACACATCATGATGAGAACTAAGATATTTCTACTGGCGTGACTTATGTCATGACAAGCACTTAAAGGTGAACAGCTGAATACTGAATTGAATACTGCAGTGCACTGATTACATTTTCATATGCTCAACTTTAAACTAACTAGCGGGAGATCTCATGCATCAATGGTCTCCAAGTGTGTGAATTTGTACAAATTTTGCACAATTCACACAATCACACACGTTGGTAGCATTGCTGCAGCCAGATTTTCAAGATGACCAGTGTGGTGATTATATAGGATGTTTGCATTTAGGATGAACTACACATCGTAAGCAGTCATTGTGCAAAACTCCATGACGCTATGACCATCCATTCAGAAGAAGTAGCAATAACAAGATTTGCATGATGATTGATATAATGGATGTACTGGATGTGCACAAAAGCACCCTTTTCAATTAGGACCAACCAGACATCATATAAAGTCTTCTGGTGAAAACCCCATGACAATATTACTTTTCATTCAGAGTGAGTGGCAATAATAAGATTTTCAGATGGACATTATGATGGACAAGAAGGTTGTCAAATCAGCACCATTTTCATTTAGGGTGTACTAGAAGTCATAAGAAGTCTTTTACTGAAAACCCCATGCTGACATGACCATCCAGTAAGGTGGAATAGCAATAACAATATTTTCAAGACATCCGACTGGCACCATTTTCACTTAGGACAAAACAGACATAATAAGTCTTCTGGTGATAACCCAATGTTAATATGACTTTCTGCTCAGGGGGAGCAGTGATAAGATTTTCAAGATAGCTGCAGCAGTGCCCATACTGGATGTCTAACAGGCACCAACCAGACATCATAAAGTGTGTGTATGTGTGTGTGTGTGTGTGTGTGTGTGTGTGTGTGTGTGTGTGTGTGTGTGTGTGTGTGTGTGTGTGTGTGTGTGTGTGTGTGTGTGTGATTTTTAATGTAGCTTTAACAATATTTCAGTTGTATTGTTATGATGTCTGCAGTGTGGCAGTTTATAGTGATGTCTAGCACTGTGGCATCATGCTGCAAACATGTGGCATCATGCACCACCCAATCATATTATCCTGACACCTGGCTGACCAATCCTAACTCTAACCTCTTAATGCTAACCGCCTAGCGAGGCAGCTGTTAGTACCATTTTTTAAGTCTTTGGTATGACTTGTCCAGGGTTTGAACTCACAGCCTCCTGCATCGAAGGCAGATTCTCTAACCAATAGGCCACCAGAGCAGTCACAAGTATAACTACTAAAATTCATATAAATTTGTATGTAACTCATTAACTTTACTCTGCTTAACTGCATATGTTCAAATGAATAAATGCTTTTAGAAAAGGGTTTTTTTAAATTTTGATAAGAAACCCATAAAAACTATTCACTTTTATACAAATGGGATTGAACTGGTTTTAAAAATCCACTTATGCTGGTCTCAGGGAATTTGTTTCTCTTCCTAATCCTTGGGACAAAAGAGCTGCAACAGATACTTGTCCATCTAACCACTTTTGCTCAACACAGTATGCTTATCAAAACACTACTTAAGTATGCTCTTGCTAAACACCACTAGCACCCAACGTAAGCTTGGTACCAGAATAGTTTCTGACTTGCATTCTTCACTAGGAATAGAATATTTTTCTTGATCTCGACCCATTTTAGTATCAATTTTGTGTCATGTGCAGAAATCTGCTTCTTCTGCAGCATGTTCTGGACTGACAAACACAAAATAATCAAAAGTAATCGTAATTGATGTATGCTAGATGCTGATCAATGCCAAGCTTTACAGCCTATTATAGGTGTAAAATGAACACATATTCTCAGGGTGTGAATCTGCATCTATTCTGCAAAGGGACTAGTAAGTACCACATATATACTTGCTTATATATATGTACTTATAAATCAACCTTTTTTTAAAAAAATTTGATTCATGCAATATAGCATATTGCTTCCATTTTCATGCAAGTCCCAACAACCTGTATTTGTATTACTATATGCGTTTTGTTGTATAACCAGTGTTTGATGCCATAAAAGCTACGATTTAATTTGTGTTTTCTTTTCCATCAGTAAGATTTAATTCCAAAGATATATTTCCAAAGTTTTCCGCCTATGCACATGGCCCAAGAATCCCTTGGGTTGTAAAGGCAGCACTCACTTTGTTCTGAAGTTTGCAATCCTTTTGCTTGAGCTGTAAATTCAGTACATGTACTTGTTCAGTACCAAGTAGAGTTCTACATCTTCCAGTGAATGTGTCAACATAATCCCTTGGCTTGTAGAGGCAGCACCATCTTTCTTTTCTCATGTGACAACCCTACAATCAAGCCGCAAGTTTATTACTTGCTCGGTACCAAGTAACAGGGGGTGGTTAATGTGACCCTGCTGCACAATTTACAAGTGTTCAGTTGCATCCTTTAATTGATTTCACACACTGTATGTACAAAGTGTTATCTACAGAGCCCAAGCTCATTCTCTACATAAGTACCTGCAAAAATGTGGACTTAACTTCACTGTTTATTTGTACGAAGCATGGAATTAACAAATTATGAGATATTGTCAATCTGATCATTCTCAACTATTTTTATACTGCTATATGACCTATAACTGAATTCATGGTTTTATCATATAAATGGATTTAAAATGTAAAGCATTATGGATTTTAATAGATTAAATCAGAACAAATTTTAAGTAGTCAATGTTTTTGAGACATAGTCCACTCAATATTTTACATTGCTTTTGTCATTATTTTTCCTATCTAGCCATCTTCTTATCAATCTATCTAACTATCCATCCATTCAGTTGCACTTGTTTATTTATCCAAAGTGAAACTCTGACTCAAGTCATCCCTTCAGATGGAGCTCACTTGCAAAATACATCTAGACTTAAAGAAAGCTTCAGAAGGAAATTGGCTTTTCTGTAGCCTGAAAAAGTGGTGGGGTCATCTCATAGTCAAGTTGACTTATAAACAAATATGTACAGTAGTTAAAGTTTTCCTTGGTACAGCAAATTTTGACATGGTCAGGAAGAAATTATGAGTGGATTCCTGAACTCTGCTTAAATCCGGCTGATGTCCTAACATCTAGCTTCCATGCAACCTGACCACGGACTGTATATTTAATGCAGTCATTGTCCAGGACACCCATTAAAACTTATTCCAAAAGTCAGAAAATTTTTCAGTATTGAGCAAGATCTGATAGCAAAATTTACCGTAAAAGCGAGTTGGGTTGTTGCAGGTTACTATTGACAATAATGCTTAACATCATGTTCCTAGTACAAACTACCAAATAAAAAGCAAAGATTGATCGTAATACATTTGCAATGATCGCAATATATTTGCAACGATCACAATACATTTGCAATGATGTACTTATCAAAAGAGGAAGATGGGACTTATTATTTTTCATGAACATTTACCAAAATGATACATCAAAAACATGTAAAAACAGTAATTATTTTGCTGATTCTCTATACCACTTATTGCTCTGTATTCCAAAAGATAAATTCAAAGAAGTCTGGGAAAATGTTGATGGAGTTTTTCAAGTCATTCAAGAGCTATTCAATTATAAACTTTTTCAAAATTTAAGGAGTTTTCCAGGTGACCCCTTAAGTTCAAGGGTTTTTCAATCATGTAAGAACCTTGTTTCTGAAAACAATTTTGATCCTCCTTATTTTCAACTTGATATGAATTAAGCAACATACCATCTTGGCTTGATGATCTACTTCCACTAAGTTTCCTGTCTTGTCATCAATCCTTCTCGTAGGTACATGTGCAGTAGTAATGAAAGGATCTGCCGAAGCCATAAAATGACGAAGTGTGTCTAGAACAAACTTGGCACGGACAAATAAGTTGTCTCCCTTGCGCTTTGGCATGTGTTCTATCAATGTATTTATCTTTGGTTCCCAAAGTTTCTTAGCTGCTGTGTATCTGAAACCATTTAAAACAGAATAAAGTGAAACTTTCTAAATCTGCTCTCTGTAATCTTGCTTTTCTCTGCAGACCGGCAACACATACTCAGATACTAAAGAAACCTTTCTATTTGGCCACTTTATCAAATGTCAACATTTTTGGTTTCATCAGTGTCTGGTTCAGGGAATTTCCTGTATATGTTCTGAAAACAATGTGATGTTCAAGAGCATAAAATTAAAATAGATAATGTAAATTGTTTATTTCTCCAGATTTTAATATTTTGGGAATAACTTAAATCATTCAAATACTGCCATAACAATTTTCTAAAAACAATGGTATATTTTCATACGACAACTTGAATATTTTAAGGAAAAAATGTATGCACTTACATGCAATGTTACTGTATATGTAAGAACTATATAAAATCTGCATCTATCATTTGAATAATTTTGATTGCAAATAATGTTACAACAATTTTTATTATAAGACAATGTGGAAATTTTAAGTAAAAAAATGTATGTGCTTACATGTAATGTTATTGTATAGGTAATAACTTAATCAAATCTATATTACTAAAATAATTTTGACTGAAAATAATGTTATGATAAAAACTACATATATGGACTTCTGAGAACAGTAAAAATTGAATTTACTGAGTTCACCTTCGTCCCACATCTCCATATGCAAGTGCATGGCCAGTTTTGCATGTAACATTGACAGGAAACTTAGTTTTGGCATAATCACATACTGACCTTCAAAAAGAAAAATAGACAATTATTTTTACATACTTATATATATCTCAGAGACCCTGACATTAGAACAGAATGATTCTCATCGGATATTTTTCCTCGAAAATAAACATGTCAACCATAGACTGGTGGCATTTAATATAAAAATATTAAAACAAATATAACAAGGAATGACAAAGAAAAACATTGATATAAACAATTATTAAATGTTTCAGAAAATGTGTCAATTTTGGTTCCAGAGTTGCTGCTGCTTTGTATTAGTATTACTCTTCCATGATTCACTGGTTTCCTCTTAAACTAATTACAGTAAAACCTGGCTATAACACAAAAGTTGGGGTCCACAATTACAAATCATGCTATGTAACACATCATGCAATATCCAAACAAGTCTGTTAACTGAAAAAAAAATGTATGTATATCCTCTTGGCTATACAAGACTGGGGGCGGGGGGGGGGAGACACAAAACTACAGACATCAGTGATGCAGTTACCAGCTTTATACATATTAAACAAGAATTACTTAAAACTTGTAATTCTTTAATATGTATTTCTTACCAGAAAACAATGGCTTGGTACATACATATACATGTACAAAAAATTGGCAAATGAAATGTAAATAGAATATACATACTCACCAGCCAATTTCATTGTATCAATGAACAGAAATTCAAACAGAAGGTCAAGGTACTGACCTCGTAATGTGTTTGAGATATAAAATTCAAAAGGTATGTGTAACTGCCTTAACAAAGTCTGGAAGTCAATGATTTGATTTCATGTGTAAAGAGTGATCTCAAAATAAACAGATTAGTCATTCTCTAAAGACTTAGGAAAAACTAAATAAAACAAAACCTACATTACTTGAAACTTATCTTGATAACTATAACTCTGCACTACTGCTGAGTAAAAACAGGGATTAGAATGCTTGATTAATTATAACAGCAAATCCCTACACAATCCAATTTGAATGGAATTCTGTTCTAATCATGTGTTTGGCAAGAGAAAAGCTGTATACAGAACTTTAACATTACAATGATAAGTGACGTGTATATCAGAGTAATCTACAACTGATGTCTTCATTTCTGACTAGAAAATAAAATGGCCCGAGTCAGAATTTGAGCATATGTGTATAGCCATATGATGACCTCACAAATTACCTGAAAGACATATGGAGTTAACATAGTTAAGATGAAGGGGGATATATGAAGGTGGCAACGACCAAAACTGCTCAGTGATAAACTTGTTCCATCAATGGCACTGTCTGGTGCATAGCTATGTAAAATGGTTCATTGAGCAGGTATTGGTGGCCTATTGCTTCCCCTTAAATAGGTAGGTGAATTAACTGTTCTATGAATTCAGGTGACTTTTTTTATTACTACTGCATTGTTTGGAGCATGGTTGTGTGTTCTAGATGACTGAGCAAATATATGTTGGTTACTGTTTACCCATGATTGAGCAACAATTGTACACAGGATGCATTGAAGAAAACACAAAGAAGACTTAATGGCTTTATTGCTAACTACTGAATAATACTTAGATTAACAATTATCAGCTTTTTAATGTGCAAACATCTTTCAACATACGCAAGAATGATATTCTTTTTCTTCAAGAACAAAACACAAATTGAAAAATGATTAATATCAAACTCTTGTTTTGGGGAGGAGGGGTTTCCACAAAAGCTTTGCAGTAGCTCAAGAAATCTGAGAAATTATTGTAAAATTTTGGGAACCACTGCAAGACCATGCTATATCCAAGTTC
This sequence comes from Megalonaias nervosa, assembly GCA_016617855.1. Taxonomy (NCBI): domain Eukaryota; kingdom Metazoa; phylum Mollusca; class Bivalvia; order Unionida; family Unionidae; genus Megalonaias; species Megalonaias nervosa. Next base: position 70,691 of record JAECUM010002329.1, read on the forward strand.
ATGTTACAATGAAGCATGTTAAAGTGCAGTTATACTTAAAATGAAGCATGTTATAGTTGGATTATATTAATCCAGTTATGTTAATGGCAGAAAAAAGAATGTTTGCCTTCCCAATGGTCAGACACATGCGTAAGTTCCACTACATAACATCTAAATTTTATTTATCCCAATGGTTAGACATGTAGATAAGTTTCACTATATAACATGACTAAATTTAATTTATTCCAATGGTTAGAAGTGTGTAAGTTCCACTATATAACATGTCTAAATTTGATTTATCTCAATTATTAGACATGTGTATTCCATAATATAATGTCCAAATTAAATTCATCCCAGTGGTTAGACATGTTGATAATTTCCACTCTATAATACATCTAAATTCAATTTATCCCAATGGTTAGACATATGGATAAGTTCCGCTATATCACATGTCTATATCTGATTTGTAATGATTTACTTATTTTTCTTTTTTTGTTCAAAAATTACACAACACAGCAATTTTGAAGAAAAAGCTGCTTTTACAGAAACTGCTAAGCCAAATAGGGTAGACATGGTTATCTTACTTCTGCTGATTCATCAATTGCTCACAAATATAGATACTGATATATATCAACACTAAAAGGATATGCAACACAGATACAAAAGATGACATGCCCATCTCTTTCGCCCTCTCCTTCTTGGATGCTACAGAGGAAACTTACTTATTGTAAACAACTAGAAGAAACTTCTTGTCTGGTCTTAGCTGAGTATATCTGACCAAAGTGGTGGTTTTTCCAGTTCCTACAAAATATGCAAATAGACCATATCACTGTCATACAAGAAGAAAAAAATAACTTTCAGCTTTTGCTAGTGTCAATCTTTATAAAGTTTATAAAGCATGAGTGGCTGTGATTTTCCACATCAATCTCATCACTATTTTAACATTCAAAAGTCACTAAAACTTTCCATAAACATCCAAGAAAATAAAAAGGCATTCTATTTCAAAGCATGTCTGATGCTTTTTATTACATATCCCCACCCATCACCCCTGGATCATGACCCAAAATCCATTACATATACTGTATGGGTAAAAACAATTATGTTTTTTCTTTCAAAATATGTGTCCATCAGTAGAGAAATTCAAGGATGAGGAATTGTGTCCTATTTTCTTTGTAGCAACCAAACAATTGATAAAGATTTATACCCAATGAAAAATAATCATTTCATATTATCATATGACCTCCCAATCAGCATGTATAGACAGCAATAGAAAGATACTCAAAATCACTTTAATTCCAATGGTGGTATACTGGACCTCTGAAATTGCAATCAGACCTCTGAAGCCGCAAAAGGTCCTCAGAGGAGAGACCAAAAACTGTACTCCTTTTGCAAATGGTTCCAATATAGACTCCTTTTGCAAATGGTTACAACACAGACAACTGCTGTACCAATTTTAGTCAATTTCCACCCAGCAGTTTACAAACAGAATTACAGAAAGACCAATTGCTACACAACAGCTATCACAATTTCCCCCTCTGAAGTGTGGTGATAACAAAGTTATGAAAAATTTAGTGAAGTCAACATATACTGATATTCTATTCTCATGGATGTATACCAAGAGTTTACTCTTAACATATCTAAAGAATTTTAAAGGTGATGATAAATTTAGATATTAAAACATCAAACAGGTTTTATATAGCTAAAAACTGCCACCATACAAAAGTAACAAGTCAATTTTCAGTGTTGTCTGAATGTCTTGCTCAGTCTGGAACCTTCCACTGTATATGATCTCAACAACTCCTACTAAATAAAGTGTACCCTGACTTTGCCAACACCTGCTCATAATTGATACCTTCAGGGATCCCAAGTAAAAATCCTACAATAAATGTCCTCTACATCTAACAGAAACAGTGGACTATTGGCAACTAAGTTGCATATAATAGGTACCACATTTTTCATGTAATTTTTCATACATTATCTAGTTCTAAAAATAATAATTTTTTTAATGTATCATATTTTTTTCATGCATAGTACTCTGAATTTTTGGGAAAATCCTTTAAATTGTCAACCAAAATTTCTACAAAGAAGATTAACATTTGCAAAAAAGAACGAAAACACCATATTGACATTTTTTTTTACAAAAATGAATGAGAGATTAAAATCGTCATCATCATAAATAATTGGGTGACTTTTTTTGTTGTTTTTAAATTTTAAACTATGTTTTTAAGCTCATATTGTGAGGTGTTAAAATGGGAAGGTTCCCATTTCAAATGACTGCAAAAATAGGCAGAGGTACAATTTATATAAGTCCAAAGACCAAAATATTGTTTTGCTAAGTGTATGATAGAAACGGTGATTAACTCAGAGTAAGTTCTTAAGTGAGGCACCAAATAATGAAACATGAGAATAAGAAATGAAAGAATCACCATTTATCATCATGCAAAACAAGGTCACTCATTACTTCATTATTTTATTAACTCTGAACTATATATTTTGATGTATTTTACTTCAATCAAGAAGAGAGGTTCATGCTTCAAATGGCTTTCTGATGTATGATATTGATATGCCAAACCTTGAAAAAATACTGATGTAAGATACAGATATGTCAGACTACCAATGTATTTATTCTGTTTGATTTAATCTCAAATGAATAACAACTATCTGTTGCCTCAATTAAAACCTGCTTGACTATTTGTTAACTTTCTGTAATTTTGTCAATGAGGCATCGAATACAGAAACTGGAGATTAAGAAGTCAAAGAATTGTGCAGAAAAATCACTAATCATTTCATCCCTTTATCACTTTTAAACCACATATTTTGATGTTTTTATTATCTGAATCAAGAAGAAAAGTTCACATTTCAAATAACTTTGAAAATATACCGATATATGATACAGATACATCAAACTATGACATGTCACTGGTCATTTCATTCTTTTATTACTTTTTAACTATTTAATTTGATTTTTTATTGAATCAAGAAGAGAAGTTTACATCTCAAACAGTTTTGAAAAAATACTGATGCATCATTAACATATGTCAAACTACAAATACACTGTTTGCTGAGTACCTGTTTCATATAATCCCAAATGAAAACAACCATTTGTTTCCTCAATTAAACTGATCTGACCTATTTGTTAACCTGGAGTATCACATCGAAAGTTGAAACAGGCAATCAAAATACAAAGAAATAATCAAAATTTATAACTGTACACAGAGGTCTTTAATCATCTCTAACTTAAAAGTTAATTCTTCTGTTAATTAACAACCTACTCTCATTCATTTATCTGCCCTTATTCGCCTTCTTTATTGGCAAGAAAATATAATGATTGATGCCCAAAATCTCATTGTCATTACAATATATACTGCTATGTATTAACAACTGGACAAAGGCTTTTACAGTACATCCTTAAATGATTATCGTTAATTAGTACTCTTTATGAATTCTGTCACCATACCAAAGCACCACATACATTTTAAAATGAGTTCGGAAGCCATTTGATGTTTCCTTATCCAACAAAAATTATAATTCAGTACATGCAAAAGTGAAGATCACAGACACTGGTCAATTACTCTTATTGTTTCATAAAGTAATACAAAAATAAAATGTACAAACCTTGTCATTTTCTATCATAAATTTGAAACTCACTGACTCAGAGAAATTGTTGTTGTTGTTGTTGTTGTTGTTGTGGGGCTTAACGCCATTTTTCAGCACACGATAGGCTATACATGGCGGCCAGTATTAATGGTGGAGGAAGAAACCGGGAAATTCCCAGAAAGAACCACCGACCCACGAGAAGCTACTGGCAAGCTTTCTCACATATCCACATTCGCCGAATCCTAGACTTGAACCCACGCAGACAGAGGTGAGATGGCAGTGATCCGTAACGGAGAGCGCTTTAGACCACTCGGCCACTCGGGGCCCCTCAGAGAAATTGATTTGTGTATATATATATATATATATATATATATATATATATATATATATATATATATATATATATATAAGTGTATATATATATATATATACATAAAATATATATATATATATATACTTTTAAATTGCTTGTACTGTTTTGACTTGGATATAATTAGCAACCCCAGTCATTTTTCTGATATTGAAATAACTGCAAACACTTGATTTCTTCATATAGATTGGTTTAACAAAACAGTTTAATTTTTAAAAATATCTCTATTAGAAAAAAAGTTATGCAACTTTTAAGTTCCAAAATATTTACAAATTTCTAGAATTTGTGTCTTACATAAATGTATTCAGATTATGTGGCAGTCATGGAACCGAAGTAAAATGTTCTTTCCATAAAAAATGTTATAACTTTCTTTTTTGTTGAGATATTATTATGAAATTTGATATTCTGATTGCATTTTTCCTGCTGAATTCAATGCTCTCATTAAATCTGTTGTCCAACTTCAATATTTTCATTTATAAATAAAAAGCATATAAACAATTCACAACTTTTATGACAGTTAACTTAATACAAATATATCACATTAGCAATAGTTCATATGTATGTAAAACAACTTCAAAAACAACAAAAATGCAATGTTTATTCATAATTGTCATTGAAACAATGTTGCAAGACCTAATTTCAAACATACTGTGATGTTAAACAATGTCACTTAGAACTAACGTTTCAAATATCATGTACCTGCAAAACAATGTATCACTTTCAGACTTTGTATTTTTTTGTTTTGTATTTTGAAAACATTATTGATCCTATCAAATGTTATCAATGCATTGGGAATTTAAGAACCCACTTTAAGTGTGCGTGTAGTTAATTTGCTATGCTCGTCAAAGTCCAAAAAAAAAATTAAAAATTAAAAATAAAAAAAAAATGTTCATACTGAAATTTTGCATTTGTCTAATAGTGATGTGATTTTTTTTATCACGATGCGATTTTTTTTTCTCATTATTTCATCAATGTCCCATTACAAAATTTAAACAAATGTAATAACATAATGAATATAAGGTTGAACATATTTTAAAAGCAATTACTGTTTGTCAGTTCAGATATTTACAGCATCGACTACTTCAGCCTATTTATAGTGGTTGAAAATCTAGCTTTGCGTGCTCATTTTGCGACTGTATACTGTCTAAACCGTACAACAAGCATTAATACAATAAAAACTATAATAAAATCATCTTACCATGCTCTTCTGGCACACCAATTTGTACAAAATTAATAACAAGTTAAGTTTTGGAACATCAGTTGTGGAAAATTTGACATCGTTATCAGCTGTTAGAAAATTCAAATATGGCAGATAATGTCAACAAGGGAAATTCAAATGTTTTACAAATTCGATGCTCGTTGTGGTTGGTTTATAAATGTTTCTGATATATAAATTTGGTAGCAAAATAAAGCCTGGAATATGCCAATTGTGATGATATATTATGCACTTATTTAAACTGCCAAACTTTTGGTCAAAGCTGCATAAAGTTTGAGGGATTATTTCTTCGTGTAGGAATATGATAGGAACGTGCTAAAACCATTGACCAAATTGTTTACATCTCCTCTGATTAGATTGAAAATTTCATGAATATTCATTAAGTTTTAATAACCCGCATTTTATAACAAAGAAGAGAGGTGTCACGCGACCCCAGCATGATCAATGCTTATTTCCAATGACGCGTGAAATCTGTTACTTTTGATGATTATAAAGCAATAATTCCATTAATATAGCATCAAATATAAAAAGAAAACATGCCCATTATAGATAATTTTATTATCTTTTACAATATATAAAATGTGTTGCAATCAGATGACATTTTAAACCGCTCCGGTGGCCTAGTGGTAAGAGCGTTTGCCTCGGATGCGGAAGGTCACGGGTTCGAACCCCGGCCGAGTCATACCAAAGACTTACAAAATGGTACTAACAACTGCCTCGCTTGGCGCTCAGCATTAAGAGGTTAGTGTTAGGACTGGTCAGTCTGGTGTCAGGATAATGTGACTGGGTGGGACATCATGCCACATGTCTGTGGCATGATGCCCCAGTGCTAGACATCACTATAAACTGTCACACTGCAGACATCATAGCGATATGACTGAAAAATTGCTAAAGCTACGTTAAAAATCTAAATCACACACACATTGATGCTGCAATGAAAATTCTACACTTGGTCAACAGTTTCATTAGATTTCCAGGTAAACTGGCACCTTGTCCATGTTAGACCGAGGTTGCTAATATAATTAACATTTTATTGAGACTCTATTCTACGATACACACCTCTAATGTTATCTTTATTGGCAAGTATGAATAGTAAGTGATGATTGTGATCGCTCATCATTACAACATCTGCTGACAATGGCCTTCATAGCATATTTACAGATTTTCATTTCCCTAAAGAAGGCCTAATTTCCCTGATGGTAGCCTCACTAATTTGATCTCTTCTGTCGAATCTTGCCCTCAGCTGGGTGTCAACTGGAAAAATCTGGCCAAAGCTTGAAGCAATGTAAATCATAATGAAAACAAGAATGAATTATTGTTTTAGAGATGATAATCGATAATGGAATATCGTAGTGTCCTAGTATGTGAGAAAGATCACAACTGTCAGGTAACTGAAAATACACATTACAATCAACCCTTAAACTCTTTTTCTCTCTCTCCAAAAGCTACAAATAAAAACTGACCAGAATAAATATTATCTTGCACACTGACACAACATTGCTTCATCTCCCTCTCTCACACAGATGCATTCACTAAAAACAAGTTAATTTTGGGTTCTTTTCTTTTTATTGCATTTTGATAATGAGGTTACTGTTGCTGTAAGAACACATGTTGCACTTAACTTCTTGATAACTTGGGGTCATATTGTTGCGAACAATTTACTGATAAATGATATGCATAATACATGTACAGACCATGTTAATCATAACACACCCTAATAGCTACAAGAAAGTATGCCATAAATGCAGATGAAATTGCATACTGAGACATTATCATTTCAGCCATCTCCCTTTCTCTCTCGTTCACTAATAACAAGAAAAGTCTTTCTGAATACTTTTATTCTGAGCCTCAACGAGCTTGAAGTCCACAAAGTACAGGTACTAATATTAGTATTATTTTATTTTTTTGTAATTGGATTCTTGACTTGTGAGCAGAATGAGACAAAAATTGTGTTATTTTGTACCACTAGGCCAGAGAGTAACATGTATTCTGTCAACCTTGTTTGGGTATGATCCCTTCATTTTTCGTACACACCCAGTACATAAAAAAAAAATAATTACCCCACTCCCTAACTCACACCCTGATAACTCGCAAACCCGCTTATAACGCGGGGTCAGGAACGGATCCCATTTTTTAAAACCAGAAAATACCCCAAAAAACTGATCTCTATTTATTAAGCTTGAAGAAATTTTAATCAAAATTGCTAACTGAAACGTTGATATATCACTCGTTTTATGGTCAAAAACGGTAGATAGGACCTGGAAATTTTAATCAACATTTTGAAATTATCAGCTTTTAATAAGAAGTCATATAATTGGTTACATTTTCTTTCCAAACAATATTCTTAGTACATCGTAATTAAAGATATTCAAGGAAATTTTGATCAATGAAAATGTCACTTACACCTAGTGTAGGCAGTACATTAATATTTAAATGAAAATTAAATAATTTTTATTAAGTGAAATTTGTGTTTTAATTCTATCTTTTAGTTCCTCTTAAGTGTAATCATAAATGCAATGTGTATTTAAACAAAAAATGTGACAGCTATGTCCGCAGGCGTTTCTCTGAGAACCCAATTAAGCTCCGACCATGCTTTGATAACTGACTTGCGGAAGTATTTTTGCATTGTTGCACTGAATTAAAAGCTAGCCTCCTTTGTATTATCATGTTAATTATGTCTTTTGAATCAAATAAAGGAGGTGGAAAAAAAGAAAAGTTAAAAGGCACGCAAATCCATCCTACTTAAAATCTAGCGGCCCCAGTCATATGTTGGGTGAACTCACGTCAGTTGAACAATCAAACAAACTTCTAAATGTTATTGTGTGCTTAACATAAACTACCTTAATTTAACAGACTGATTCATAATTGTGATCAAAGATAGCAAGGCAACCAAGCAAGACGAATACTGCACAAAATAATGAGCTTGGTTTCACAGAATATGGACCACTGTGGGCAAACAAGTTTCAGAGAATTCCTGAACTGGCACTTAGAGATATCCTCAAGGATGATAAGAAGTTTCACTATTACTTCCAATGAAGTCATGATATCTATTTTGTACTAAATGAACAATACAAAATTTGAATTTCGAAGTAGACGACTGTCTCACAAAATAAAGTTTTTGAAAAAAATGAATCTTGTTTGGTGGTGTATCAACAGTTAGTCTAGTTCCCTGCTACTCCGACTCCTGACTTGGCAGTATACTATTAAATACTACTCTGGGAACCAGACTAATCAACAAAACAAAAAGCAGTAACGTAATACACAGACGTTTTTGCATACACGTGATGATTGTTGAAAACAGTTGGAACAATCTTTCACATGTTGGACATTTTGAAAATAAATATAATCTATACAGAATAACGAACAACTTCAATAGAAAAAGCGCGCTACTAACAACTATTATCGACGTGATTGTAAAATGAGGATTCAGTCATTAAACAGCCCAGTTCCCTAACCATCACCACCCCCACCACACCCCACTGTGCGGTTTTCTCAAAGTATAGCCCAAGCAGATTTTTTCAATTCTTGGAGGTCCCTTGGTAACTTGCGCCCTTGCTTATCGTGCAGTCTATGTTTGTGGACCCCACTGTGCGCGAGTTATCGAGGGGGAAGTGTGTTTATTTTACATATAATTTTTCATACTCTGAAATTAATTATTTTTTCATTTACTAAAATTACATAAAATACAGTATATGCAACACTCAGTCATAACTGTACCAGCTGTAATGCAGATCATGAATAATGACCACGTCTATAAAGGACACTTTTGTCATATCCCTTGCCTGTTCATTATACACAGGTTTAACTGTATTAGGACATGCAGTTTTTGAAGACCTACTGCATAATTTGGTACATGATAATATATATCCTTAGCATGAAAATTTCATTTTCCTTTGCAGCTAATTAATGTGTCAATAGGAAATGTTTATTTCATTTACAATACCTGCAAAAGCCACAATCTTGATGATTTCCTTTGGCTCAGTTTTATGCTTGACTATCCTCATTTGTTCATGTGTCAGTCTGACACCATCTGAAGATCTACCATACTTCACAATGGACTGTTGTCCCCCACAGCTGGTCAGGGCCTGCTGTAGATCTCCATAACTTGAGGAAGACACATTCTCAAACAAGTACAGCGCATAAAACAGCCGGTAGTGCATTCTGTAAAATTATATAAATAAAACCCCTCATATTTGTGCTCATTAAACTTTAAGAAACAAATTGAATAATATAATATATCATGACCTGCCTGCAGTGAACCTGAGTGTTGTATTATCTTACATTCAAGTTTCTTAAAATATAAACCTGATGAAGACAGACTGCATTTACTCTATGATGTTGCTAGGCTACAATGCCACATATCTTTCCACAATATATATGTTACGAAAGTTATGACAGCAACAAATGTTAAAGCTACAGGGAAGTTTACTAAACACATGTTATCTTCCTGTACATCTAACCAACCTGATCTATAAATTGTCCTAATTTTGTTACCATTCAAGCAAGGGCTGTTCCAGTACAATTTACTTGGGACCCAGATATTGCACTTTTAATGTGAAGTAGTCACCCATAGACACAATTTAAAATTTTATATCACTGTCATATGAACTCTTGAAGTTACAAGATTACTCTGGCATATATTTTTTTAAAAGTGCCTTCCCTGGGTACCATGTATGTTTAAATGGAACAGCCCTAAATTTCAACTTCAAATATAAACATAAATACGTACATGATATCCTCATCAATATCAAAGAACTGATCTATGAACTGCAGCCTTGTTTACCCTAATGGATGTCTATCTGTAGTTTTCTAAAGTCCTAATTCATACTTTTAGCCACCAGTCTGTAATTTACCATACCAAAAATAACAACAGATCTAACATTAACAGTTTTGATGCATACAGAGTCCATGCTGAACTCTAGAACCATACATGCCAATCCCCCATGAGGTATAAGCATAATTATTGCTATTATAAGTGGTAGAAAAGTGTAATTTGGATATAAACAATGTAATCTATATATTACATGCCAGAATTACAGCATGTAGAAAAAAGATATGTTTGCTACTAATCTGGTTCTGCAGCTGGTCAAAATTCTTGTCATAAAGGGCAAACTCCATATGGATTAGAACCAGAATACAAACACAAAATATACTGAAAATTTATTTATATTTAGCAGTCAGTTTAACTAGCCTAGTAACTTACAATAAATGATTGTGAACTGGAATTTTACAATGAGCATGATCATGTACTCAGTGTGCTGTATTACATTACTCCCATATTCTTCTTCTAAAGTTTGTAAAGCAGTGTTGATTTGTCCTTTTTCTGATCTGACATGTTTTGAAGTTTGAAAAGATCCATCTGCTCTAACATTTTTCCATCATATAACATCTACAACTTGCACCATAAAATGTTTTGCTTAACATGTGGCACCATTTTCTTTAAAAGTATAGTCTGGTTCACCAACTAAATAGCTTATCAATATTATGAATATGTGAGGCAAAGTTCAAATCTGAAGAAACCTTCTGTTTTCTTCGAAATGGGTTTTATATTTGCTATAAATAGCAAGTAAGGAAGGTACTCTTATGCTGTTCTCATGCAGCCTTCATCTTTTTAAGAATATTCTCAAATTTGTATGAGTGGAATTAAAGTGATCATAATAAAAATAACAAAAACATTTTGCTTCTTTATTTTTTCCTTCATTGCACCAAAAAGCATAATCCAAATAAAGGCAAGCAAAAAACATAATTTGGTGAAAAATGCATAATGATTATGCCAAAAGCGTAATGGTTGGCATGTATGTAATACTTTGGCAAAATGATTTCTCTGTCCAGTGAGAATGGGATGAACTTGGCAGTAACAGGGAGAAGGGAGTTCAGAAAAGTTCAAATTTATAATGTTCAAAATAGTCACTATAAATTTCTGTTAATGCACATTTTCATATCAGATGGTTAAAATACTGATATAATACTATAATTACAACTTCATACAAATCTTATGGCTTCATTAAATTTACTACCTGTTAAGGCTGGTAACTGTAAACAAATTTTTAAATTTTAAACCTTTTTTACAAAACAGTACAAATTTATTTACAAGTGATCTTATTTTTGCATAGTAGTCCACAATAGAAGGATTTTCTCCAACAAGAAAGACAGTGGGAATCAGTTTCAATGTTGAGTCAAATTAGTGTTGATGCCACATAATAAATTTTATCTGTTGCTAAAGAAACACAAGTATCTTCTTTAAAAAAATTTTTTTTTACATTTTAAACAGTTTTACCTGCCAGTCATCAGTGACATACAAGTCCATTAACATGGCTTCATTTGATTTCATGCTAGTATTCACTTCATACCTTAGATCTTTGTACCTTAGGTAACTGCAGATTACGCAGCTCATCAATACAAAATTTAATGACTTTCTTTATAATCCAACTAATAGGTTGGATTTAATCTTCTTTATGCCACTGTAAAATATTTCTTAACTTCAGATTACTTGTTTTGTTTTTTGTCAGCCATTCTGATGTGACCAGAATTTCACACTTTTTTAAAGTTATACATCATATGTTTGATCAGTTTAAATGGAAAATTGATGGTGTAAATGTTAATGTGTCTAACATTAAACAAGGACTTTTACATGTGCCAGCACTAATGTCAATAAACATTTTAAAAAGCCGTAACTTTCTAAATGACTATACACATTGCTGTCAATGATGCTCTACTTACACATTCCAAGACCATTTACAGGGATTTTTCTGTTAATTTTTATCTTAAAGTACACATGATTTTTATATCGACTCTGGCATCACTAGTAAAAACCCAAAGTTGACAAGTGTCAGTTTGGTAACACACATTAGATATCAGGCTGATTTACTAAGTGGACTTACAGGCATTTCTTTCCAAGACATTTAACATTGAAACAAGCTCTGAGTGCACTTACAGACATTTCTTTCAAAGATATTATTTACCATTGGAACAAGCTCTGAGTGAACTTATAATTATTTGCAGTTTTCCCCACATACTGGATGCTTTTTCATAATATGACAGTGTGAAATTTGTACTGTTTGTTAATTATTCCAAAGTCACAATTTTCATTTACAATCTGGCAATTAGTAATAGGAAAAGTCTGAGATCCAAGACAAATCTGAGTAGTGTGGATTCATTCATTTTCAAATGTATTATTTTTGATGGACTTGAAAGTAGAAATATCAGCAGGGATTAAATCTGTGAACGGGGAAATTTCTTAGTTTCTTTACAAGTCGATCATTTTATTTTGGATCTTTAAATTGTTTGACCACCCCAGTGGAGGCCTAAGTGGTCCACTTCAGATGTGGGAGGTCGCAGGTTTGAAACCCAGCCAAGTCATACCAAAGACACAAAAATGGCACCAGCAGCTGCCTCACTTAGTGCTCAGCTTCAAGAGGTTCATGCTAGGACTGCTCAGCCTGGTGTCATGATCATGTGACTTGGTGGGACATATGATACATGTCTGAGGCAATATGTCCCAGTGCTAGACATCACTATAAACTGCAACACTTCAGACATCGTCACGATATGATTGAACATTTTTTAAAGCTACGTTAAAAATACAAATAACACACACATGTGCACACACACACAAACACATTAAATTGTTTGCAGCAACTCAAGATCCATTAAAATGAGTACTCCATGAATAAAAATAATACAACTGCATGGGTTTTTTTTCTCAGTGAAAGTCCTTGCGTGATGAAAATTATGTAATATAGCCATACTAACCCATTCCATACATCTGATGTCTTGACCAACTTGAAGGCATACAGGAACGTGGCAATACAATACAAGCATTCCACAACCTCTACAGAACGACACTGGGAGGCTGGGCAGGACAGACATCTGATGATTTCCTGAATGTCCCGGACGCTGTGGGAAATAACTACTAGTGTGGCGATCAAACTCCAGGGATTGGGTTCCTGAGAAATTGAAATGGAAACAATATGACCAACAGTCTTTAATTTGTATGAAAAAAAATTTCATATCAAGTCTAAATCAAACTAGACTACTATGAACAGACATTATACACATGCCCTGTATTTAACAAAACTGTATGTAGGAACTTAACATAGACTGAATCTGAGAAATGATTATTGTCTTTCTAGACTTATCATGATGGTGACATGTGACCATTTCATTCTAGAATCTATAGGGGTTTTCTTTTATTAATGTTAATGCAAGTCATCCACAAAGTATGATCAAAGAATGCACTCCAGATCAATACTTAGTCTCCACTCTCCATTTTTTGCCTCAATGACCTTGACACAAAAATCAACAGACTTCTTCCTTACCTTAAGTGCAAGCCCTCCACAAACTTAGTCTTGGGCTCAAACTGAAGTTATTACTGTGGTATCATTTATTTCAATGGGTCTCAGTTTTCATGGGTTTGAAAAAAAATATCCATCTTTATGTGTGCTTGAATTTCAGGACTATTTACTCGCCAAACATTTGTGGGTACCAGTCAACTTGGTTGACGCGATGTCAATTCAATGGTTTTGTCAGAAAATCACTTAAGTGTGATCTTCAATACTCTGCTGTAGTGAGTGTATATAACAGTGTTTTAATAGTAATTGTGTCCTGAGCAATAATTTTAGTATTTTACAGTCACACCATTCATTGGGATTAAGCATGCAATAATAAAATTAGACAAGCATTCATGAGGATGTAAGTTTTTCATAACAGTTTCACCTGAAGGAAGAATCAATCTGAGTAAGTATTAAATCTAATTTTCATTTTCTATTACTTCTTTTCATTTTAAGTAATAACAATGTTTTGATACCTTATGTTTTATCTCATTTCTATCTGTCCTTACTTATCTAACAACATACTGATTTAATGTAGTGAGTTAAAAATATGGCTACCAGATAATGTGTAGATATGTGGCATTGAAACAATATAAAATGCATTATACTTCTTTCGACAGAACAGTGATCATAAAACTGACATGTGTAAAAGCTAATATTGTTACCCAGATTACAAAAATAATAATTTTGATTTATCAAACAGCTTTTTATTGATTTTTAGGAACATTAAAAAAAAAAGTGGGGTTGATGCTTCTTTATCATATGTGGATAAGTTTTCATTGGGTCTTTACATTTGAGGTTCTGAGCAACAACGATATCCCCCCCAAAACTGGTAACCCAAGAAAATTTTTGATACTACAGTGAGTAAAACTCATTTGTCTTCTTTCAGTGGCCTTGATCACTGACCTTTAGAACCCAAAATTGATAGGTTTGTTCTTTACCCTATGTGCAAGCCATGCACAAAGTATGGTTCAAGTATATGATGCAGAATTGATGTTATAATGCAGAAACCATGTTTTTTTTCTTTTAGTCACAGTGCCCTTAACTTCTGATATTTTGATCCCCAAAATGATATGGTGCTTCCTTATCCCCAAGTATAAGCTATCCACAAGTTTGGAAATTGTATATGATGGAGTACTCAAGTCATTTTGCAGAAACCACTTGTCTTCATGGTAAGGGTAGATGATGGAAAAATCTGGTTACTGTGTGGAGTCCATATTTCTTCCTTCAGTCACAATGACATAGATGTTTGACCTTTTGTCCCTCAAACCAACAGAGTTCTTCCTTGCTCCAAGTGCAAGTTATCAAAAATGTTTTTTTAAATATAGATGATGGAGAACTAGAGTTATTGTGTAGAAACTAGGGATGAACAGATACCTGGCCACCAGGACCCAGCTGGGTTTTGCACTACCCGTAAATACCGACCCAGTGGATAAGTTCCCTGCCAGATACCTGACCCAATGTTCCTACCCATCCTTCCCTAGTGGAAACCAATTTTCTTCTTTCAGTCAAAGTGACCTCAACCTTATAACTCTTGACCCCCTTGACCTTTGAGTTTGTGAGCCCAAAATGATAGAGTTCTTCCTTCCCTACCTCAAGTAAAATCCATCCACAAAGTTTGGAAACTGTTGAGAGAGGACAACTTGAGTTACTGTGTGGAAACCAAATTGTTCACAGACAAACAGTCAGACAGATGGATGGACAGACAACAGCATAACATAATGCACTCTGCCTTATGGCACAAGTAGAAAAGAATGTTAAAGCTAGTATTGTTCAATTTCATTTTTCTCCATGACATTTTATTTTAGCTGTCATTAGCATGAACATGACATAAACAGCCTGACAGTCTTAGAGTTGCTCATTGGCAGAAGCTCACAAGATACCACAGTGGCACCTGTCAGTATCTTATAGTTTTCAACTAACTTTACAAAGCAGGTCACAGCAATCTACTTATTACGTGCCACATACCCTCATCCCAAAATGCAATACATCTTTTTGTAGTAACGAGTTTAAAGATTCTGAAGTCAGATACCATCTTTAACTACTGTTCAAAATCCTGGAAAAGCGGTCACAGTGCCCCAGTCTGTTTTGGTTGAGAAAAATTTTTATTTTAATCTGCAGTTTCTGTGTACCAGTATGTTTGGTAGCAATAGGTTAAAATGTAATGGAATCAGAACCCATACACAAATGTAATCAATTTTTTTATTAAATCCCAAAAGTATAAGTGGCCTAATTTTAACATATAACATGCTGATCCAAAGTTCCATACAATCTGTAAATCTGATGTCAAATGGTATAGTAGTGGTATATAAGTTGCAGTCTAAACAGTGAGAATGGACACCATTTTTTAAGAAATTTAGAAACAGTTCTGCACTGTAGGCAACAGTGATCCAGTTTTAGTGTATATGTTCATCTCAAGATGAACCCATAGTGCCTGATGTCCAAAAGTGAAGTAGTATAGGAGTTACATCCCTAGACAAGGAGGACAGATGGACTAAGTAAATCCTATATACTCCTTGAATTAGAAATGTTAATAAGTCATAGCACTGCAATGCTATAGCTAGGTGGGCTGACTAGATGACATTTGCTGTACTTTTGTCTACCATAATAATTAAAATTTCATAATCTAATTTAAACAGCACTGGCATACATGCCACCCACCCACCCTGAGAGGTACAAGCGTAATTATTGCTATATTATAAAGTGGCAAAAAAGCATAATTTGGGCATAAAAAGTGTAATCTATATATTACATGCCAGAATTACAGCATGTGTGAAAAAGATACATTTTTATCTACTAACCTGTTTCTGCTGCTGGTCAAAATTCATGACACAAAGCGTAAAATCCATATGGATTAGAACCAGAATACAAACACAAAATATATTGAAAATTTTATATTCAGCAGTCTGCAAGGATCATGGTCAGGTACTCAGAGTGCTGTATTACACTACTCTCATATTCTTCTTTTAAACTTTGCAGAGCAGTGTTGATTTGTCCTTTCTTTTGATCTCATTTGTTTTGAAGTTTGAAAAGATCCATCTTCTCTAACAATTTTCGTCATAAAACATCCACAACTCACACAGTAAAGTATTTCAAATAACATCTGGC
The DNA here is from genome assembly GCA_016617855.1 of Megalonaias nervosa. Taxonomy (NCBI): domain Eukaryota; kingdom Metazoa; phylum Mollusca; class Bivalvia; order Unionida; family Unionidae; genus Megalonaias; species Megalonaias nervosa. Next base: position 87,291 of record JAECUM010002329.1, read on the forward strand.
ACCATTTTCTTTAAAAGTATAGACTAGTTCATTAACTAATTGGCTATTCAATAAAATGAATCTATTAGGCAAAGTTCACTTTAGAAGAAACCTGTCTGTTTTCTTGGAAATGAGTCATATACAGTTGCTTTAAACAGCAAGTAAGAAAAGTACTCTTATAATATTCCTACACAACAGTCACCTTTTCAAGAAAATTCTCAAATTTATATGAGTGGAATTAAAGAGATGATAATCAAAATGAAAAAAAACAAAACTTTTTATTGCTTTATTTTTTAATGTAGTAAAAAGGTGTAATCCATATACAGTCTAGCAGAAAAATTAATTTGGTGAAAAAAAGCATAATGATTATGCCAAAAGCATAATGGTTGGCATGTATGCACTGGAAGTTTTAGGTATATTATTGCTCTACGTCTTAATATATGCAAGGGAAAGAAAGTGAAACCAAAAATTTAAGTCAAATCAACAATTAACAATCAATTACTTCCCTACAATACAAAATGAAAATTCAAAAGGCACTTACAATACTGTGAATCAAATTCAAAATAATCCTAAATGTCCTATCACAAGCCTAAAAATATAGAATTTTCTGTATAAATTAGTCTTAAACATACAAGACAGTTTTGCGATCCAAAATGTTTTGGAATTAATTCACAAAAGTCCAAAGTAATCTAGTAATCCAAAAGTCAATGATCACTTTAGTAATTCAAATGAATAATTTAAATAAATGATTCCTCTCAAATTATATCTGATTTCAACAACTGTAAACTTTGATCACAAATGGATTCCCACAGACTGATCTAAAACAGGAATGAGTAATTTATCAAATCCCTATTTATATACATTTTCACTTGACCTATAACATAGCAGGATGTGAAGCAATCCAACAGAAAAGCCCAGTATAATTGTGAATAAGACTGGCCTTGAACTCAAATGCGATGTAAACATTCCATTTATGAATGACCATAAGCTGATGTACAACTTACAATCATGGACAAAACAACACACAACAATGATTAAATATACCTACCAGGTAGAAAAAGTAAAACAGGCACACCAATAGTAAAACACTGCAACTGGCAGGTCAGGACAAATTCAACTGCCTTGTGCCTGGGACTGGCTCAAATTCAAATTAGGCAAGCTCAAGTGTGCTTTGTACTTGCCTGCTAAAAAGAGCTAAAAGTTATCTGCCCACTGGGTGGCAGCCAGGCAGAGTGATCTCCTGCTGACGAAAGATTGGTGGCAAAACCCACGAATATCTCTGTTACTACTGGAGTGTAAGGCACACTCTCTATATGGATTTCACTGCAGGGAGGTTGGGAGGGTTTATGTGTATTAAGATTGCATAAGACTTCCTCAAAATACATATTTTACTATAAAAAAATTAGTTTCTTCTTTACATTCATTACCCAGTCATAATACCATAGGAGAAAAGGTAAGAAGTGGAGAGAGATATATCCCCTTATCCTGGAGATTAGAACTCAGGTCCCCTAAGCAATGTGGGACGGTTTCTGGGTAACCCGACTGGAGATGACTCCAACTGTCAGGGAGCAGCTTCAGAAAGGGAAAAATTTTCCCTCCTGCAAATCCAGCAGAAATCGTGAATCCAAGTCTTATAAAGCTGTTGAATGAATTGGGAAGGTGGCCTGTTGCGCCCTGGCTATAGACCCCACCAGTCTGAGACCTTTGGGATGAAAGACCTGAGGTAAAAACTGGAGAATATGGACTCTTTACTGTGTAAAGAGTTTCCATTTGCCTTCGTATGCTTTCAAAGTAGAGGGCTTTCTTGCTTGAACGATTGTATCCATCACTGGTTGCGAGAACTGTTTGTTTCTGAGGTTCTGTTTGAGATGATCCAGACATGCAGGTTCAGTAGGCCTAGGTTGGGGTGAAACAACTGCCATCGTGGTTGTTTTAATAGATGAGGGAAATTCCCTATTTTTGGATGAATATCTGTTGCGAGATTTAGTAGGTCATTGATCTATGATTTCTCCCCATCTTCCAGGATAAGGAATCTGCTATTCCGTTTTTAGATATCCAGGAATATGACAAATATGAATGTGGATTTATTGTAGACAGCACCACTTTAGAAAGTGCTACACCAGTATGCAAGGTCTGTGTACTTGGATCTGCCTTGCTGTTTGAGATATGTCACAACCACAGGTTTGACAGATAGAATTAGGACTCCTGTTCCAGTTAAAAAACTCCTGCCAACAATGAAAGGCTTTCAAAATAGCCTTCATCTCAAGAATATTGATATGTAGATGCCAGTCCTTGGGAGACCACACTCCACTGGCTTCCTAGAAAGATGTAATAGATGTGCCCCCCAGCCATCTATACTTGCATTTGTACAGACTGTGATCTCTGGCGGTTGTACTTGCAAAGATATACCCAATGTGAGCTAAGTTAGGTCACTCCAAGTCTGCAGATGGTGCCTCATAGTTTATGCAAATGGGGAGAGGTTGGTCCAGTATGCAAACTTTTGGCCTCCATTGGGATAAAAGAATCAGTTGTAATAGGTGCATATAAAGGCACCCTAGGATGACATGGTCTGCTGCCACATTGAGCAAGCCAAGGTGGTGAAAGAATTCCCATGTTGACAGAGAATCACTTAAGAGTAATAAAGCCAACATGGTCCTGATTTTCAATACCTGTTCCTGAGGGAGACATATTCTGTTTACCTTTGTGTGGAATTCCACACATAGATGAACAAATTGTTGAAATAACACTAGGTTAGATTTGTCTGTTGGTGATAAGGAAACCCAGATTGTAAACAATGTGACAAGGGTACTTGTATTGTTTTTTAATATACCTTGTATTGTTTTTTAATATATAATTCACCTCATGTTTTTGTAGGATATTGTCAAGGTAACATGATGCTGCCACCTTTGAGACTGTCTGGACATGAGCCATAACGGGTTTCGTTAGACAAGTGAAGACAGAGGGACTGATATTGAGCCCAAATGGGAGTGCTCAGAACTCATAAACAATGTCATTGTAGGTGAAACACTGGAACTTCCTGGAAGCCTTGTGAGTTGGAACATGAAGATATGCATCTTTAAAGTACACACAAACAGTTAAGTCTCCCTACTGAATGGGATTCAAAAATTTGCCATGGTGTTTCCATTGAGAACCAACGAGTGTAAATAATTGATTGAGAGTGTTTAGGTCATTGACAGGGCACAGAGAGCCATTTACCTTTGGGACCAAGAAAAGTCTGGCATAAAATCCTGGGAAACTTTAAATTTGCATGATTTCAACTGCCCTGTTCTGGAAAAGGTTGTTTATTGCTGCAAGGTAGTGGCTTTGAGTGGGTCTGTAGGATTGTTTGTAGCTGATGGAACTATGAACAGAGGTGTAAGCAGAATCCTTCCGAAACCACTTGTTGAGTCCTGTGAAAAAAATAATGGCAAATTTTGTCCAATTCGGCAACAAAGAACAGAAGGATCTGTGAGAAGGATGGTGTGTAGATGATATCATTTTTTGAGAGATGGAGGTAGTCATGAATCCGATCACTACTTCCCTGTCTTTAGTCCACTCTGGTTAATGAGAAACATGGTTTTCAACGTGAGGAACTACAATTGGACAACTAGCCCAAGGTCTGTGCTTGAGTTGTGTCCCAGGTTCCTTTGTTGATTTCCCTAAGCGTTCCTGTATTGATGCTGCACTTGAGGGTGAGAAAATTCATCTCCTTAGTGCTTGTTTGTGTACTTCATTGATCTGACCATTAAAGAAGGTTAGAGGATAATGGTTGTGAACGTAGCTTGCCTTATGATGATCTTAAAGGAAGGAGGTGGAGAGCAGTGTATCTCATCCACCATTTGTAAATTTGCAGCTGCTGTGAGGGCATTAGCTAAGGTATGCTGAGCAGCTCTGTCCAAAACCCAGTCCATTCTGGAGACCGACTCCCATGCATGTACCATGGAATTCAGAATAAGAGATGATGCACCTGTTGGAAGTCAGCCATAGATACCAAGTCCAACACAGAGCCCACGGCTACCACATTGCAGACCAAATGGTGAGTGTCCATGAAAGATGTTCAATCCATATGAATTGAGTATGGTTTCGTCATCCCAAATCTGCGACTATCAGATCAACTGTTGGGGTTTGCAAATTAAAAAAATAAAAAAACAGGTGTATAACAAGAGTAGAGCTGCTGCAGAAAAGTTGAAGTAAACAGTTCCAAAATATCTGTGCTTCTGCCAGACTATGGAAGTAATTGAAGTTGGATTCTTCCCTTTTCGTGATGAGATCAGCCAATGCTGGTGCATCAGACCAGGTTGCTGATAAGGTAGGAGGACGAGGGCAGAACTCCAGAGGTAAAAAGGTCTTTAATGAAAACTATGATGGTTGAGTCTTCCTGTGACATAGTGAGATTGAGAAGTGAAGAAGGAGCCTGAGAGCAAGCATTGTCATCTTGGTTTGCATGAGGTGAAGCTAATGTCACTCAAATTGCCTGAGATGGTGGTGGTGAAGATTATCGTGGTCTTCCGCTGACAAAACTCATGGAGCACCCAGAAGTAGATAAAGTAGTTTCCAAATGGTCACAGATTAAAGAGTCCCTTCTACTTGCCAAAGGTTGAGAGAAATGAGAGGTGGCATCTGTTGGAAGCGGAGACACTAAGCAGCAGTGTGGCCATATATGGGTTAGACTGGTTGCCATAACTGCCTGTATACATCAGGTTCAACACTGAATGACAGATTGATTTTGCAGTAACTTATTGTGTAGAGGTCTGTGTCCCTGAAGATCACTTGTAGTAGGCTAGCCCAGTCACAACGGAAATAGGTCATGTTTGTATGGAGGACGTCATCTGAGTCAACATGTTAGCATAGGCCACAGGATGCTTGATGCATGTTAACTGATCTGTGGAGCAAAAGGATGCGTTGTTTCTTTGTTCACTCACTGTTTATTATCAAGAATTGTAGAGTGGAACGCTGAAGAGGCAAGGCCTAATGGTATGGCCAGCAAGATGACTCCTGTAGTGGTTACAAAGGTGCTGGGGCTGTTTATGATAGTGTAGATTTCTGGTGTTTTTGGAACTGGAAGGTCCTTAGATGAATTATCTCCCTTATCCACCAAAAAACTCTGCAATGAGACCATGTCAGCATGAATGCTTATAGTGTCTTCGTCCTTAGTTGTGCATTTCTGCACTTTGCCCATGGTCTAATCTGTTACCTGGACAATAGCAGATGAATTTGCCAAAATAATTCACTATACTACCTGTAAGAGGTTCAAGGACGACCTGTAGAGGTAAATGCAATGAGGTGAGGCATTCCAGATCCTACATGTATTAGCAAAGAAAACTCACATGTATGTAGCCAGTCATTGTGGAATTATACATACATTATAATATACATATACAGTTACACCACCGATTTTCCAGCAACAGATGGTCCAACACCTCTTTTAGTCCGGACAAAATTACAAGAGGGCACTTGAAATTCCTGACACTGCCAAATTAGTTTATTGGGCGTGCACTCACTTGGATTGTTTACGCTGCAATTGTTGGTGGTGATATTTGTATTTTGTGCAATTCTTTGCTTATTTTACTTACATTTAACCCTAGCTATGGCTTCTAAGAAAGATGAAAGTGTCAGTGGTGGTGTCAAGCATAAACACCATTCAATATCGATACAAGATAAGGTAGAACTGTTAATTGAGTTGTCAGGTGAATTAATCAAAGGGCTAGAGCAACATACCTTCGCGATGGAACAAGAGCTAATGAATTTTTATTTGATGCATGAAAAGTTATACAAGGAAAGGTCAACACACACGAAACAACTTTGCTTGGATGAAATGTTTAAAAATATAGCCAAGAAGAATGTGTATCAGAGCAGTACCTCTGAAAATCCTGTGGTTTCAACTTCAAGTACCCTGGATGTCCCACCTGCAGCATCAAAAATCCATGGTGAAGCAACCATGTAACAGACAATAATCCTGAAAGCCCTCAACTTCCAGACATTTGTGATTAACTCTACAGTTCTAGAAAATTTCTAACATTTGCCACTTTCAGAGTGGTAGTACAGCAACATTCCTAGCAAGAACAGTAATTAATAAACCTGTTTCATTTATACCTGTATTGTTGAATTATTATTATGTGACCTCGGTTGGTCCAGCAAAACTGTTAATCCGGCAAGGCTTTGGAGCCAAGGGTGCAGGAAAATCAGTGATGTACCTGTATTAAGAGTTTTCTATAGGTTTCAAAAACATGCATGTTAACATAATAAAACTACACCCCAAATTTAGCTGTGAAGTTGCATAGGTTACCTGTGCAAGCACTTTAGCACAATTAAGTGTGAAAAGATGACAAAGTGAGGCTAAAATTGTAAAGGCAAACCTTTGTTGAGACAGAAAGGCAGACAATTTGGAAATATAGATGGAGTATACTTACCTTGTGAAGTGAGAACTCCTCCAACTTGTATCAATGTTGATTCTGGCTTTTGCAAGGTCTCTCGTGCTGAGAGCATGCTTCTCGGCATGAACGGAAGTAGTAACAGTGATATGCATGGGTTTTGCCACCAATCAAATTGTCAAGGGGAGATCACTCATTCTGACCACCACTAGGCAAGCAGATAAGTTTCAGCTCTTTTTAGCTAAAAAGATGTATCTGAAAGTGCTGGATTTAAGAGGTAGTAGTAATACTCCTAAGGTATTATAGTTGAGTAATGTATTTAAAGAAGAAATGAGGGGCTTTTGTAATATGTTTTCACTTTTTAATTGTTTTAACCAGACACAATTACTTTACTGAAAATGAGCTAGATCAATGGTAGGTCAATATAAAGATGAGATCAGTGTAGAACCTTGAACATGGGATCACATATTTCTAACAGACTTTTGACTTACATCTCCAAAATCATGACTCTTGTGCATTTCTTTTTTATCAGGAGAAAATAAAAAAATTCTGTGGCTATTTTTCTTCACAGCACATTTGTTCATCTCTACGCTGTCTCTAGCAATGCCTCAAGTTACCAAATAGAAAATAAACTTTATGATGGCAGCTAATTTCCACTTTAAAACAACATTTTCTGGCAATCAAATTATTTAAGGTTTATAGTAGTCTACCACGTTGCAATGCAAAGTCACCGACAAACTAGTGTACCGCATTTTTTAAGTCAAATTATTGACACATTGGACTAAATTTCCATGGCAAAAAACATGTATAAATGCTTAATTTGGCACATAATCAATGCATTATTAGTATAGAATGAAAGTAATTCAGAGAAAATGAAAATTATTACAATTAACACTCCCAGAAAATGAATGAACAATCAAGTTAAATACGAGCAAATTCTTGACAGAAATATCAAGACTGTAGCTCTTTCCTGGTGAACCAGATTTTCAAACATTAAATATTTCTTTATTTGGGTTAATATTGAGTACCTGATAGAATGAGTTTAACAACGACGTGTCCAAGGATAAGATGATAGTGCAATACAAACATATAAGTTAAAGTCGCATAACTATCTAAGCAGATAAAATTCTCTCTTTTTTTAACCAGACCGCTCCAGTGGCCTATGTGGTTAGAGCGTTCACCTTGGAAGTGGGAGGTGGTGGGTTTGAACCAAGGCCGAGTCATACCAAAGACTTATAAAAATGGTCCTAGCAGCTGCCTTGCTTGGCGCTCAGCATTAAGAGGTTAGTGCTAGGACTGGTCGGCCTGGTGTCAGGATAATGTGACCATTATTAGTACATTAAGTACCTGGTTCCTTTGAAACTGTGTGCCTCCCAAACTTGCAGGAAAGTGGGATGCAAAGTCTCTTGCCCTTGGTATTCTAGGTACAAAACTGGGCATAATTAAAATAAGTCTCTCCTGATTTTCTTTTTTCTTGAATTTAGTAAACAAATTAAAACTCATCAGTTACCAAATGTATTATAAACTGACTCAGACAATTAAATCCTAAGTTAATCTGGCATTATTTGAAGGTTGAAGTGCACTACCTCATGTGTGAAGCAATCTCTTAACCTTTCCTCCATCAGAGCTACAGCCCACTCATATTTGTTGTGCTTCTGCAGACACTGCAACATGTTGTGAGCTGTCACTGGTTTAAATGTCATCATAAA